>MKEJ01019525.1:0-13626 GCA_001753735.1 Embelia ribes
AATTTGGATTTGACGAAAGCTGCGTTGGTTCCATTATTGATGTACGAGATGGACCAGATTGATAACGGAAGTCTAAAGATAAATAACGTACAGATGCCGACCTAAATAACTTGTGATATAATTGTTACGGAATAATATGTAGCCCAAGTAGGAGATTGTTAAAAAATTATATTTCTAATTAATTATGTGGGCTTATATTATAAATACAATTATATTACTTATTTGTCATAAGAGAGCTAAATAATAATGATCAAATTAAGTAACCCATTATACTACCTAAGAACCTGATATGGACTCAAATGAGTAGATACATGTATTGGCCTATTAGGGGATAATGAGAAACCTAATAGGTTAAATACGTCAGGAATGATTATGGTCCCCAAGACACCAAATCAATAGTCGTATCTCTTCTCCTCATCTGAAAAGAGTATAAGATCTCATCAAGGAATTAAAGGGATTTGGTTGAGGAAGAGTCATAGAACCACTGCTAACCCATCTATCATTCATTGTTAGTATTAATTGTCAAGGTATTCTGCATAAGAAGACGATCAACCCCTTTACTCGTGATTGATTGTCGCTCTCCGTTCGTAAACGTTGGTGATCAAGTTTATCATTTGAAGAATATTTAAGATCAAGAACCCCTATGGATCTACGTATATTCGTAATCTTAAAAAATCCTAGTAATTTGGCATGACGTAGATCCTAGGCTATGTGGTAAATATGCTCTAGGATGTATGCCTATAAATTTTACGCTTTCACATAAAGAATAAAGAATCTAAAGAATTAAAGAAATATCTAACAGTATACCCCATTAAATTGGTTAAAATAATATATTACCCAATGAATAGTGATCAGTATGAGTAGCCAAATTTATTGACCTAAACTCTTTGGTCTCTAAATTTAACTATTGTATTGTAGTAACATAGACACTTCTATGGAAATCTTTTTTAGCTTGGATAGCTAAATACATTTAGGTATATCCGTATAGCTACTCTGTTAAAAATGCATTTAGAATTATCTCTTTTAATTTGTTTAAGAAATAATATATAAGAATTATCTAATAACTAAATTAATTGTTGAACATTATTTTTTATTTTTTATTTTTATTTTTTGGTTTAAGAACATAATTTGCTTTATGTATTCATTATTTATCTTTATATTTATTTAGTAGAGGCGTTATATAAATAATTAATTCATGATTTAATTTGACCTTTGAAAAACAGAGAGCACATTTTCATTTGCCAAAAATTTTCTTGTCTATAGAAACATTTCGCATGCACTTGCTTGTATTAGTATTGGCCACTAGATTATCTACGTACATAACTTTGTATGACTATCTAGAACTACTCACATTTAAAACCATTCGGGAGGTCTTTAAGAAAGAAAAAATGTTTCCTCCATGGCCAGTTAAAGATTAGCATACAAGCGGGATTTACAATTTGAAAAATGTGCTTGTTTGACAATAATTTGGTGGAACCTACGAGCTTAACGTGTATGTGTCGTGTGATTGAATCAATAACGTGCTCTGGATTTAGAATCTTTGCTCTTATCTTTCACAGTTCCGTTGCCTGCATTCTTCTTCATGTCTGTCTGTGTCGCAAGGCTTGTCGCTGCTAGCTTATTTGGTTGAAAATGGGAGGCCAACCAAGCTTTGTTTGATAAAGAAAATAATCTGACAACTTCAGACCACGTAATTCGCTTTGAATTAGCCGACTCACAAGATCGATAGGGCGACTGGTTGATGAAGGGGTGATTTGCGGAGAAAAGAATCGCTAATACATAGATTCTACTATTTGGTCAGTACAACTAAATCATCTGCTAGTGTACCAAAAATTTTACACTGACTCTGAACTTTTACTCTTTGAAAAAATAATCATTCTTTCATTCCACCCCACTATTAAATCTTGTTTCATTGCAACTTATACACTCCAATTTTTTTAACTTTTTTACTTACAAATTGAAATTTTGGCTGCCTAATTTTTAAATTAAATTTATTTGTTATTTTGGGATAAGTAAAATAGAAATTTTAAGTCAAATATATTCGGCTCTTTTTTTAATAAAAAATAAGTTAATTTATTTGTTTAAAATTTGTAGTAAAAAAGCAATAATTATGTACTATATTGTAATCTTTTTTCCGTTATTAACATGCAGTGTACTATTAAGATACGGGATATATGATGAACTGTATTAATTGGTTCTTTATTTATAAGTTATGGTTCAATCATTGTGAGGCGTTGAAAAGTCGTAGATTTAAATACATAGCTATTAATCCTGCAAATAAATTTTTTCTTTTGAAAAATTAGATCTAATGGTATACATAGTTAAAACAATGCTTCCTATTTTAACCAGCTTATCAAATACATGATTTAACGGAAGAAACAAGTTATATTTGAGTAATAAGTACACTCTGTAATTACACTACTTGTCACTTTAAATCAGCCACTCACTTAACCATCAGAGGCTATGTAGTCGGATCATCCAGACCTTTTTAATCTTGTTACTTGTGCAAATACTTGATTTCAAGATAATTATGAATTTTTTACACGTTATAGTTTTGACAATCTAGCTTTTCCATTGTCTTGGATTTTAGAATTATGTATATCCAAGCTAATCTTGTTACCACAACAAATTTTTATTTGAGTGTTTCGACTTCAGTAGTTGTGATGATTTTGTATAGCAACTAAAATATCAGTCTCATGTTGTATATATATGTTTGGCATTACATGATAACAAGCAATTTATGAAATGTAGTTGCTAGTTGATGTATCGATAATTCCATTATAATATTCTCTAAGCGTTCAACTTTAATATTTGACAAATTTGATGTACAAAAGCTATGGTTTAAAACAGTACGATTCTCATTTTTGTTGGTTATCTTATTAAATAGAAAGGAAAACATATGTGCAGTACATATATACAATAATATATACTAATTATACATAGAGAGCGAGAGAGATTCCCTGAATATTATTGGATTTTATTTCCTGTAACTTAGACATGACTGAGGATTTTTATACATATTTATATATAGATTTTTTTATATATACATTAGCTATCAAAATATATTATATTGGATTTATGCGGGTGTTGAATACAATTTTTTAAAAACTATAGATCCACAAAAATTATGAATGACACATTCCAAATGACTATATAAAAAATTTCTTCGTACTCATATACATAAAATCTTATTCCCTTATATATTGGGCATAACGTATCGTTCCTTCACTCCAAATAAATACATATATATATTTTTTATTTATCAAAACGAGTTTGACTCTTTTCATGTCTTGTTTATATAACAAAATATTCTTCACATAATTTCAGTGATTACAACGCGTATGGCATCATTTGGGACTTGGGAGCCAAACCAAGCTGTCTAACTATTAGTGTTGTTAAGTAGAAATAAAATATGCTGTGGAGAAATAACAATTATTAAAAATAGTGTATGGGTGTTCATCAAGTTATAATCTATTCACATTTGCATTAGAAATTATATATAAAATCCACCGTATAGGAAACTAGTACGGAACCGCAAGGCAAACACCGATTTGAACTTAATTAATCCGCACAACTTACTAGGCAAAACCAAATTCGAACTGACAGAAAAAATAGATTATTCCACTACAAGAAATTTTTATTTACAAAGATAATATTTGTCTGTTATTGCTCATGTTAGGTTTAATATGGATGCTAGTTCGGTAATTATGGTGGTTCATAATACTTTTATTAGCAAAACAATCTGATTTTTTAACAAATAACAACTTAAATTTTCGCCTAAAAGTTTTAGGGGAAATATTTATTCTTGAACGCAACTGAAAATTTGTAATGAAAAACTGAATTTCTTGCACTATATATACCCTTAGTCTCTAATTAAGAAAAAAATGAAAGAAATTAATTTAGAGGTTATGCACAAACAATGCCGTAGTCCATAGATGAACAAGTTGTTTGTCCGGAAACAATTTTCGGGTTTTGATGTTTCCCTGAAATTATTACACAGATAAATTTGTCGGGGAGCGATTATTGTACGATCTACTTTCCGGCTTCTTATATATAAATCATTGTCACTGTATGTATTGTGTAAACTAATTATGTGCTTGTTCACTATTACTCTAAAAATTGTCCCATTTCTCACTTTGGCTATCTACAAAACGGCATCTCTGACAGAAATTATAGATTTTGGTAATAGTTTACACTAGTCTTTCTATACAACTCTTAAAATTATTGTAATAATCATATATCATACAGTAAAACTTGAAATTTTAAAAAAACAAACACTTTATGTAATATTTTCTGAAATTTCTCAAATGAAAAAATAAATTAAGTTGTAATTGTTCCTCCTTTCTATACTACATTTCTACTAAACTTCATCATTTTATCAAAAACAAAATAAAATTACAGATTGGAATGGTATGAGACGGCAAATAACATTTTGTAGGATCAAAATTTAGCCCATAAAAGTGTAAGTCCATTAGGTCCACTTAAAAAGGAGAATTTAGGAAACCCAATTAATGAGCTGTAATCGGGTATAGGCTCGTTTCTAATTTTTATAAGCGGGCCCGATGGAAACATTCTAACATAATGCATTCAACTTTAAAAAATAATAATAATAAAATAAAAATCTTACAAAATGTGATGAATTCAAAAAAAATTGATATCATTTACCTAAATATTGCTACCTTATAATAAGTACAAAGAGTGTCACCCAAGTTGCTTTCACTCAGGAACGACAGCAACATGAGCTGAGCCAAGTATTAATCTAATTGAACATACTTGTCCTGTTTGATCACCACACAAGCTAGAGTATAGAGTTGTGCTCGAAATCAACTCGAATAAGGAAAAACAAATGGTCGAGTTTGACTCTACTCGTGCTCGATAATAATAAATATTATTCCAATGCATGAACTTAATTTAAACACAAGAGATGTGTTGCATTAAAGTCAAAATTTCAACTAATTACTCAAAGTACCTGGATCCAATCGGTCTTGGAAAGCAAATGAATTATTTCTAATATGAGCTTTCATTCAAGCTATTCGTGAGTTAATAAGTTGATTAATTTTCTATTTGAACTTGGGACAAAATTCGAATTGAGTACACCGACAAATTCGAACTCAATTCATTTCATTTACCATTTATGCTCGGCCTAAGTAGTTGTCAAGTTGATCTTGAGCTAAACCTACTTGCGCAATTTATATCAGCTGCACTTATTTTGTTAGAAATCAAGGCCTTGATTTTTTCCTACAAAAGTGATGTTGTGGCTTTCAAGTTATGTATATAAATCAACAAATCAATTATCAGTAGCACGTGATTATTAATTAAAAGTCACATATAAAATTTAGTGAACATATTTGGTTACAAATTAATGTCCTGTCAATAGCCAAATTAATTGCAAACCAACAACCATTCGGATGACAAATAGTAGTAATGTAGGTTTGTAGTTAAGTCTTTCTTAATCACCGCTTAAACAGATCCCATTTTGACAAGATTCAACTGCACAATTTTTATTTGTCGTTCTATTTTCGTTTAGTTTTATTAGACAGTGACTTTCTAGAGGAGGCAGACAGGTCGCGGCTCCATGACTCTCGACTTTTTTCTTCAAATTTTATGTATAAATTTGAAATTTTTGGATGAGGTCCATTATATGCCTCCTTGAAAAAAAAAATATTAACTATGTTAATATAAACGGCCTTCTTTTGATAATTGGTAAGATACAAATCATACGTATAGTAAAAAAGGAAAGCACTTCAAGAATCCGTAACTACCTTCGTTTTGGCTCAAGGATTTGTTGGGAGAGAGTACAAAGCAAAGCAAAATTTTTGTAATTTTCCATATCCTTCGTGAGTAAAGAAAAAAAAATTCTTTTCACAAAAATTATAAATAAAATAATATATATATATATATTTTCCAATTAATCTTTGTCCTAAATGGAATATAAGAGTTTGCCGATTGTACTGGATCGTCGTAAATAATTGAACTCAATTTTTTAGAGATGTCCAAAAAGTGCAATTTTGGTTGCTTATTGTTTTGTTTGTATATTTGTGTTTTTTAGACGCTGTATATTTTTTTTTTGAAAGTTGTGTTGTTGTGGAGAAGAGAATTGAGTATATTTTCATTTCTAAACTCTAATACCATGTTAAATTACGTTTATACAATAAGCTCAATGTGATAGTAGAGATAAATTTTAATTAAACTACTAGAGTGGGGCCTGCACGATACATGATCTGTGTGTATATGAAAAGTGAATGACCTGTTATAATGAGATCACAGGTTTCCAGCGTGTGGGGGGAGGATTTGGTTGAGTCATGAGTGTATGAAATACGCCGAGTATCCGAGGGTGAGCAAGGTTATGCCGTTGTCCGGGGGTGAGAGTAGGCTTCTGAGTTAGGTTGTCCCAAGGTTCTGAGAGTTATCTTAAAATTCGGGCAAGGGATGACCGTAAAGACTCTGAAGCCTAAGTAAGTACAGTGAAGCCAAATGGTAAAGTATAATGAATTAAATGAAGTATTTAATTAAATATTAAATATATAGAGAAAAAATGAACCATTTTTTCAGCTAATAAGTAAATTGTACTAGTTAGCCGTGTGGGCAGCTGTCAAAAAATAAAAAGATTGATTTTTGAATTTATCTCTTATTCAGGCATGTGGCTAAGAGATTATGAATTTGCCCAATTAATTCCTTGTATAAGTAGATTGTACATCTACATAGTTATTAGTATAATCTTCGATTTTTAAATTTAAATATTTTTATAGAATTGTTCTCATAAATTTTATGTTTTTTTGAATTATATATTGTATTTTTGCTTTTTTCTTCTGATTGTTTTATAATTTTCTATGAAAATTAATATACGTTATATTAAGTTTACATTTAGTGGGGTTTATTTTTTAATAATTCTAAATATTATTTGAAGATTGGTGGAGCGTCCTAGATTAGTGATAATCATATTATAATAATATTTTTAAAATTAATTATTATAAACAATTCTTTCTAGGTGAGATATATGTTAAAAACTTAAAGTGTCACTTGCCATTATTAGAGCAAAAATAATAGATAAGAAGAGGAAAATTTTGAGCGAAGTTTTAACGGTGAGCTTATCCATGTCCATCCCTAGATTCATTGCTTTTTATCTTTTTGTTCTTTGAAATGTTAAACAACCACATAAACATGTCATTAAACAACTTTTACACAAGTTAAAAAAAAAAATTAAAATTATGGTTTCTACTATATGTGGTGCTTGTATGGGGAGACTTTTATTATTTATTTTATTCTTCAACACTCATTTACAAGTGAGCCGAATTCAATTATTTTAGAAAGGCCAACACGTACAATTCTATTTATTTATTCGCTTTCTTATTTCCTTCTCTTTGTTTGGACGTTAAATTTTAAAGGAGCATCGTTTTGCAAAATCGATCTCAAGCTTATACGAAATTTATCATTTCTAAATGTAAATACTTATTTTTCAAATGATTACATAAGCCTTCCGCAGACATAAGAAAAGTATACTAAAATCGAGGTTGCCAACAACTTATCTACTATTTTTGAGTACCAGGTGGAAGCGATTTGAGAGCGGCCATGACTAAGAAAAACAATTATTGCAAAGAAATAGTAATGTCAGTTGTTATTATATTGAATTACTTTAATATTTTCACTTCGTAGAGAAAATTGGTGGACGAAGTGGAGACAGGGTAGCCACATGTCTACCGATCTCCACAATTTTTTCAAATTTTATATGTAAAGTTGAAAATTTATTTTGAGAGGATCACCATATGGCTCCGCTAAAAGGGGGAAAAAATCCCTACATGGAAAAGAAAGAGTCGGGAATTCTTGGTATCATGATATAAAAATTTGAAAATGCAAAACGCAGTAAGGTTTCAAGGTTGTTGGTGTAAAAAATAATAAATCATGTATATATATTATATCAAATGAAATGACGTGGCTAATTGTTAGTCACACAAAATTAATTTGCACGAGTGCAACTTATATGTATGTATATCATTATTCATATTGTGTGTGTGTATATATATATATATATATGTGTGACGGTTGTTGGTGTCAAAAATAAACACAGTCGGCCGGCTCATAAGTGGGCCCTGTTCTTTTATGGCTTTGCTTGGTTCCTTCCTCATAGAGACGAAACACATAAATGAGAGACATTTAAACACAGGACTTAATGAATTAGAGTAGGCGCAAACTTACCAAACAAACAAGCATTGAAACCATTAATAAATGAGTCTAGTTGACTGATGTTTACTCTTAAAGAAAGTGACTTTTAACTCGAACACACATTTGTGCCCCGTTTTAGCTTTTTTAATTTGGCCACCACTCCAATTATAACTATTGTTTAGTCCCATGCATACAATATTTTGTGAATGTAATAGTTATGTGTTGTTCTTCTATGCTTTTTACTGTTGAATATGCTATTCTAATTATTTTAGAGTTAAAATGGTCAGGAATTTGTTTGTTGTGTTATAATCTTAATTAAATCCCAGATAATACTCTTGCAATTTGGTATCCTTAATTTGATGTGATACTTACTATTAGGTCGTAGAACGGACTATTAATCTGTAATACAAACAAAATACTCATGAACTTGTTTCAACAAAATATTGTATTATTAAGCAAAATGGTATTAAGTAGTCGGTACAATTATGAGCGACCAGTCTTGGTGGTCTCTTAAAAATACAAACGGAACATGTGATGACAATATGAACAACTAGGATTAGATTGACATAAATCACCCTTAAGAAGTACTAGCGCAACATTACCCTTAATTTTCGTCTCAAAAACCGATACAAATAAACCCCTCATAGTTTTGCAAATCTCAGCTGTCTGTGCAAGTACTTTATGATTTTAACATGAGCCTTACTCTATTTCCTTATTTTACTTAATTTAAAACTTGATATTTGGTTATATTAAAGAAAAGACCATTATATTTTAAGAAAAATGTATGATATTTGTATATACTAATTTAAAAAATATATATATATTATGACAAAAGCTATATGCAAGATACTAATATAATTGTATTTTTTAATTTATTCATGATAAATAATCTCACTTGACTTTGCCTCTGCAAAATTTAGTGGTTAAGTTCAATGGCTATAAAACCTCATCGGGCACAGTGCGATTTGATATTATCAGAAGCCTCATGAGGGGCATAGTGTTATTTACCTTTAGATATAATCAATTGTGTCAGAAAAATGGAAAAAGTACTATACTACCTTCCGTGTCTATTGGGAACTTAAAGTTAAGGATATCAACTCAATGCAACAAACATTTTATAGAATTTTTGAGTATTTTTTTTTTCACCTCTTTTAAGGATAAATTAATATAAATTAAAAGAAATATTATAATTATTTTTTTTAAAAAGAGAATAATTTATTTTCAAATCATAATAATTTGTTTTAAAAGCACAATTATACCTAAAAAAATATTCTTACACCCAGAGGACTTCCTAAAGTTAAGGGGTGTTATAGTATGGTACAAAATTTAGGTGGTAGCTTTTTAATAATGAGATTTTCTGTTTGCCTAGTAATATTGCTATTAATTATTTGACTCAATTTAAATTGTCTGATTCGTAATTAATCATATCATTTCATTTTTATGGAAGAAAAAATATATAATGATATGGGTAATTATAAACCACGCAATCCAAATTGGTACAAATAGTTGGTACAATTGAATATCATTATTTTTTCCCCCTAATTCAATCTATTAATTAAGGTTGTATTGTTTAGTCTATTATTGTTGCCATGCTTTGTCAAATTTTGGTAACATAATTTAATTTATAACTAAGACCCTATGACCATACCACGAGCTTAAATAAAATGACACGGGGGGCATGTATGATCTGATTTTCAATATTCACATAATAAGACGCAATAAATTAACGAAATTTTATGCTTAAGACATAGAATAATCTCGTTGCAGATAAATAATTGTCGTCTGTTCATGCATAATCTGTGATATAACATCCTTTTAATTTCGTAAGTAAACTTAACTTTTAGAATTAGGGCCACGTTGAGATTACTTTTTGTTATTTGTTTCTTTTCTTTTCTTTTTTCTTTTTAAATTTGTTGCTTGAAATGACTGATAAATTCTAAATATTATACTTTTAATCATCAACTTCTACTTTTTAAAGATATTTTTAGAAATAGTTTTAGGGGTGTTTTGAAAAACTATTTCTATTTTTTCTATATTTCTTATATTTTCCATATACACAAACGTCTTTTGTATTTTTATAATAAAAAATATTATTTTACTAGATACTATAATACTTTTCAAAATAATTTTTAAAATTTAGAATCAACTTTGCAATTTTGATAAAAAAAAACAGAATTTTTTTTAATAAAGCTTGGCGGGCCCAAATATGTAGCTGAGGGTCTTACGTGATTGCTATATTTTTTACCTAACATGAACTTATTTTGTTTTGACCAAGATATTTCAAGTTCAAATATAAGGAAAGTAGTCATACAGTAAGAGCATTCTCACTCGCATATTTCATTTAATTCTTATATTTTATTTTATTTTTAAATTATTTCTCCTACTAAAAATTCACATTTTAAAAATTAATCATACCATTATTTCTAAAAATTGGCTAAAAATTACTAAAATAATTATATAGACTATACTAAAATATAAACAAAATATTTTTGTTAATCTTGGCTAATATTTTAAAATTTTTCCGAAAATATTTTTTAATATTAAAAAATTTACTGTATCATTTCTGGAAAAAAAAATTAGAAACTCAGAAAAATCGAAAGACTGTTATAACACTTGTGTCAATGATCTAGCAACTTCAAAAACTTAAAAAATGTACATTAAAAAAAAAAGTTAAACAATTGTCTTCAAAATCAATATGTTCACCAACAACATAAATTACACGATTTTGGTCATAGTGATGTTTCAAGAGAAGAAATTACATCTATTATTTAACAAAATATTATATACATACTAACTAATATAAGAGCAAAAATTAAGAAATTATTTTGAATAATTTAATAAAAATAAAAATATTGTAATTATCATTTATCAGATTTTTAAGTATGCATTATATAAAAATCCTCCGCATACTTGTTACACTAATTTGTGTTCTTAAGAATTAGCATGATATTCAATATTTTGTTAAGTTTGATAGATTAGTAAGCAATTATAAATTATATTTCCTTAAGTTGTGATATTTTTATTTTAAATTGCTTAAATTTTTTTTTTTTTTTGTCATGATTATCAATCTAAATTTTTAAAGATAGAATATTATTTCTTAACAAAAAACATGCAAGTTCGAATTAATTAATTTACAATTTTGGGTATGATAACTTTGATTATAAAGAAATAAGATGAAAGACAAACTTAAAAGAAGAAGTCTAGGAAACACTTTGTGCAATTAATACTTTTAATGGAGCAGTTAGATTAAGCTAATACATAATTAAATCTTATTGAACAACTTGTTCTCTTCTCATTTTTTTTCTTTAAATATTTTTCAAAAGTTAAATAGAATGCTGAAAAGTGAAAATGGCGGTCGTGATTAAAGAGAAAAAAAAAAATTACAGCACACCAAACGAGAACCACCCTAAAAATCTTCCAACCTCACTCAAATGATTGTGGAATAATGTGGAGAAATAAGTATACAAACAGTAGCGGAGTCAAAATTCTCGGATGGGGTTGGACCCATCTATTCTTACAGGGGACTAAAGAAATTTACCCAAATGATCTCATAGTTGAAATTCTCAACACTCTTAAATTTTACATATAAATTTTGTCAAAATTTTAAGATTCATGGGCTATGACCTGTCTTCCTTCTAGTTCTCCCATTGGTATGAACGGAATTGAGAGTGGGAGTATTTTTATACTAATTGCCTCCTCTAATCTTTTTCAAATAAAAAATCTAGCAAGCGGTCCATCTAACTTAAACTCTCTCTAGAAAAAAAAAATACTACTAAAAATCAAGGAAAGAAATAAAAGACGAAAAACTTAAATTAAGCGTCATAATGACTAGACATTACATCGCTTATGTATATTATATTTACGATAAATTTTGTAGCTCAAATATGAATTTCAGTGAATGTGTAAAATTATGATTACAAAAACCATAAAGCCTTCATGCTGGGAAGTAGAGCGAATGCATAAATATTTTCCCTACCTTCTCCCTATCCCATTTTTTTTTACGTATAAATTGGACAATTAACAAAGATGCATGATATTTCTTAGAGAATTACTGTCCCAACTGGAAAACATCTCCCAAAAACTTACCGATGCTAAATGTGGTAAAAAAACAAAATAGTAAGTTAAGCCTGACACGTCATTGCCAGATCAACTACGATTTTTTGTAAGAACAAAAAGATAGCACAAGCATTTCTTATTCCTTAAGCTACCAACCCTCTAGAAGAAAGAGGAAAAAAATAAGTTTATTTATTCATAATTAAATTTTCTAATTTAAATTATAACAAATTTTAGTGTCCATAATTTGAAGATTGCCTTCATAATATGAAGATTTGAATTTGAAAGGGTGGTTACATGAAATTGGTTATAATTTTTCTTTTATATCTAATGTAAAAGCATTCTATAGAAACTTCCTCACATCAACTCAACACGAATATATCTAATCTAGGAGTATGCACAATTTAACTTGTGAGTAGACTTGGGGTAATCCCATTGTAAGTCATTGCATCGAGCGATAGAGCATATTTCTCGTTTTTTACATTATTATACTTCATTTTTCATCCGTATTTTGAACAATCGAGTATGTCTCTCGTTCATTATATTTTTATCCACCAAAAGATTGCAATCGATAAAGATATTGAATAATGAGAATTCTTTTGTTCGATATTTTATTTTTTTAAAATTTTTATCACTTCGATCTTATCACACAATACTATCAAAGAGAGTATGAAACGAATGTGTGAAACCACATCCACCTTGACTTTAGTTTCAACAGTAATTGTGGTATCATGTCGATACGATTTCCTTTCGAAGGAAATAAAATTTTGTGTTTAACATAAATTAGTACTAGAAGGAGGGCTCATCTTGATTAATTTGAAGTTATGGTGATGGCAACAAGAAAAAACAAAACTAATAAGTTCAATAAAAACCCAAGCTAGGGGCAAAACAAAGCGGTAAATCCAAAAAAAAATTTCTTAACTGCTTTCCAGGTTTGAATAATCCGATTTTAGGACTGTTTTGATCAACTTAAAGGTCTCAAAATTGGATCTGCACTGTTCATATTAAATAATTTGGTGTTGAAATCCTACTTCTAAAAGAATTTGACGATCCAACTGTGCATTTGTGTGTAACTAATGTTTAAACTTGAACGTGCACTATATATGCTTTTCTGTCCTGATTTGAACGATCCGTTTCTAGGCCTACTTTGATAGACAAAAAGACCTTGGAATTCAAAATCAGATTAATATATTTGTATGTTGAAAATCTACTTCTAAAAGGATTTGACGATCCAACGATGAATTTGTGTGCAATTAAAGTTTGAAATTGGTGGTGCTTGTTAACCATTTTTATGTCTAGATTCGAACAATTTCGATCCAGGGCTATTTTTGCCAACTTAAAGGTCTCTAAATTTGATCTCCATCATTCATTAAATATTTGGGTATTAGGAACTTTCTTCTAAAAGGGTTCAAT
>MKEJ01019528.1:0-26115 GCA_001753735.1 Embelia ribes
TGTAAAAATATATTTGGACTCAACATAATATATTTGTAATTATAAAAAATTACATAGTAGAGACTTGTACTGATAACATGTTATAATAATACTCATAAAAATCAACCATAAAAATAAGTGCAAAAACAAAAATGAACACCAATATATACATGGTTCGGTCCACCAATACTTCTGGGTCGGACCCAGTCCACGAAACAAAATATAGACATTTTTTCACTTTATCAAAAGATGATTACAATTAACTTTCCTTTTTCTAATTTATTTTTCTTGCTCTCTATCAATAAACTGGGCTAATAGGCCATATTTATAATGGTCATTCAATGTGATTCATGTCATAACTTTCCACATGTATCATGACAATATCTTATATATTTTACTTTTTGACATTATTAGTGTGGCACCCGTCCTTTTCACAAGGCATAGCAATTAGTAACTATCATTTAAATTTTTATCCGTAAGTTACATTCCCATTTGTGATAATTATCAATCTAAATCTTTAAAAATACAATACTATCTCTTAACAAAAGATATACAAGTTAAACATAATTAATTTACCATTTTGAATATGATGATTTTTGTTATAAAGAAAGAATATGAAGGTCAAACTTTGACTATGCAGAGTTAGTGTTTTTTATAGAGTAGTAAAATATATTATTTATTTGTAACTTTAAGTATTGATGGTTCAGTTCGGTTTTAGCGATTTGATTTTTTCTTAAAATTGCTAACCGAACCATACATATTCTGTTTAGTGTTTTGACAACCATACCAAATCATATGTTGGGTTTGCTTGCGATTCTTTGGATTGAACGATTCTATGAACAGAACTAATTTGCACATATGTAAGTATATCATTATTTTTGTTTTGTTTCCAATAGTGCATTATTCATATTCTTCGCGTGGACAAATGGTGCAATGGTACATTAATATGAGCATATAAGCTGACAAAAGGCTTGCTGTGATTGAAATATCCTTCATTGGCTTGCATATGCTATGCACCATGGTGAAGAGAACATGAAAATGTATTACATGATATATTATAACCATTACTTATAATTTGTTTTACTAAAATAAGTTACATTAGTCGGTCAGACAAAGAAGGCAATCTTCTAAAGAAGTTCAAAACCGGAGAAGGCATTCGGTCTCTAAAAATTGGGTGGCGAAGATAGTAGAACCCGAAAGCCATTGCAATCATCTTCGACGGTACAAGGTACAAAATTAGCGCAACAACAAAACACAGCCCCACGAAAATCCCCGTGGCACGTGGGTCCCGCCACGTCACCAATGCCTGCAGGCGCTCGCCTTGTGCGGCTATATCGCCTAGTATTGTTTGTACGCGTGCTCCGATGCCACGTAGCTTATCGTACCTCACTCTCACCACTTCATTCTGCCTATTGCTGGGCATGGTATCAAACTCTTCGTCAAGCTCATCGCGGTCGATAGATTCGGCCAATGAGATCTTGGGATCGAAATGGGGCAGCGGGTCTCGTGACCGAAAACGATAATTCCACGCTCCGACCGCAAAAACATAGAATGCTAATGTCGGTATGATCAAATAAGGGTACCACACAAGTAGTACCAACAATGCGTGCACCAACAACGTAGCGGTTGGTTTTTTCCATGAACGAGTGTCCTCTACCCATTTGACCACGTCGATGACCCCAGCGACAACATTGACTATACGTATCCAATTTGCACGCACTTTCCGCATGCTAAACGTTTGTGTCTCTGCATCGAGCATGTACGTAACCACCTCCCGTGGGAGCGGTGGCTCGGATCGTGCCAAGTGTGAGGCCATGATTTTCACCGTAGCCACCCTCAGCAATTCCTGCTGTACCATTCCGAGTGGCTTAATGTGGTGCATCAGAGGAAGTAATGGTTGCGAATATACTTGCATCAAATCAATCGTAGCGCTTGTACGTACGAATCTTACAGCTAATTCAATTTCACCCATTTTCTTTAACCCTATTGGAGTAAGCATAATCAACGGATATGTGCTTCGATAGACCTTCCCAACCTTGAGAGTAGATACGCGTACACGTACCTTGCCTACTCGAAAATCAGGAGGCGTGGGTTCTTTTGGGCCGTTTATCTCAAATACTTCCCAGCTATCAAACACAGCAATGGTCAACACGGTCGAGGGGTCATAGACTCGCCATGTGTATTGCTCATTCCACTTAGGATCCAAACAATTGGATATGGTTCTCGTTCGTACCCATTTGTTACCGTACTTTGCCACCACATAAGCATCAGTGGAGCCTTTACCATCGATTGTCTTCATAGGCAAAAGATTTTTGCAACTGACAATTCCGAGCTCAATTGTACCAACGGGTGGTTTCCAAAGCTGTCTCGCGGTGGGACGATAGTCACTACATAGGTTAGCTGCCTCGTCCATCACATGATATCCACCATCGAAACATACCTGGACATGTACCCTACCTTTGTACACTATCTTTTCCTCTTTTGGGTCCTCGAAACTGATCCACCTGGCTGCCACTTGGCGATCATCTACTCGACGCTCAATGGACATTAGTGGTATGGTAGCAACACCTAATCTCACCGGTTCCTTGAGTTGACGGTTTTCTAAAAAGAGCATGAGCCTATGATCAGCGAACGGCTCAGATGCTACGAACAATAGATCCTCACACCATGATGGTGATCCATTACGTGAAATGGCAGGTTTTGTTCTCAGAACTTGAAAACCTAGTTGGACTCGGATTTGGAATGATGATTCTTTAGGCATAGCTAATGGTAAAATGTCTTGCCCTTCTAGCACCGTTACCCGTAGGTACCACATCTTTGGCGATTGGTAGATTTTCGACCGAGAGTGTGGGTTACCAGCTATGTCGGTCTTCCAAGCATCAGGGAAGGAATCATCGGCTTGAGTGCCTACCCACGTGGCAAGCATCAGATCCCCAATGTGCGCCCCACCACCTTCGAGTCTATACCACTGCGGGGCTAAAGGACTGTCCGGTGGGTCTCGCAATGGTATCTCCGTCACATCGAAGCAAATGCCACCTAGGAAATCATGTCCCGCCACGTCATTCCAAACCGATATTTCTAACATTGAGGATGAATCAGGTGCTTCGCGGCTGAAAGCAAACGTCTGGTCCCACTCATAAAATTGGGTTTTCCTAGCAGGCTTGGACCCGACTTCGTAACCCGACACTGCTATTTTCACCACTGGGCTCCCATTGGTTGGAAGGGACCGGGCCCGCACAACCCGGACGAAAAGGTAGTGCATCTTGTTAACCAGATCGAAAGAAGTCCGCTCGATTGGGATCGACTCGGCCTCCTCGGATATAAAGCTACTAACAGAAGCCGATCTCGGGATCGGCTTAGGACCGTTGAATCCACCGATGTTAACCTCAGACATAGATCTGGTGGCTCTGAATGCATTCACTCCGATAGCGGGTGGCGGTTGCATCACCGGCTCCAGTAGTACTGGTTTCATTGGATCGCTACTCACATCTTCCATCCGCCCCTCGCCTTCGGTCGTCGGTGGCGGCTCTTCAGTAACCGGCGCCGGAGATGATTCCTCCAAAGGCGCAGGTGACGTCGCCGGAGATGATTCCGCCGGAGCTGCCTCCGCCGGTGACTCCGGTGAAAGCGCTGGAGCCGATTCCGGCGGCGTCTCAGATTTCACAGCTGGCACATCTTTGACCTCAGCATCCGGCACCACCGCCGGAGGCGGAACCGCCGCCTCTTCCGGTGGCGGTGACTCGTCGGAAAAATAAATTTTGAGCCCAATCTCACCTTGAACCCAACTAAAGAAGTATTTTTTCTGCAGTGGATAATAAATCAGGGCCTCTTCACCTTTCTTAACAAACTGTCTAGAATTAAGCCTGACCCGGCCCAAGAAATTGCTCCTCCTGGTGGGCCCAAAATTCTTGTCGTGGTAAACATCGAGCTCGAGCATGTCACCAAAAACATCGGATTGTCTCCCGACGTTGAACTTGAGCACCTCGTTCCACGTAGGGCTCAGATCACGTATAGCGGTCTGGGTCCGCTTCCTCTGCCCGTAAAAATCTAATACTGCATACGGGCTCGAGGTCCCATGCCCATCTTTTGGGAGTAAGTCCTTGGCGTCAACTACTTCGACTACTAATTTTTGAGCAATCGACATGATGGAAATGTGAAATTGTTTTTTGAGAGATTATGATGTTATAATTTAGGAAAGGGTGCTTAACTTCATGGGTAAGGAGTAGAATGTAGCTTTAGTCTTTTAGAGGCCATACCTTAGCTAAATTAACCGACTTATGTATCTTTCGTGTAGATGATGGTTTTCTTTTGAATATATGACTGAAGATTCCTTCACTTTTTGCAGTTTTAAATAGTTTTGGAGATTGGGTAATGCTGTCGGGCATTTATCACCTTTTCTGAATATACAAATGGAATAAGTGGCTTGACGACGACGATAAATCGTTCGAGAGGTTAAACTGTTAAGACTCCCAAATTACCATTATATCATATAATTATCAGATGTTTGGGAAGATATTTGATCCAAATAAATGGAACTTGAGCTTTTGGCCGGTGCCTAATGAGCTGCAACAAAATGTTAATGAAATCAATACATTATGATTTCTATTAACTTTGGAAATTTACCGATACCATCTTTAATCATATGTATTACATTTACAATACAATACTTGAAAGTGTGTGCCATGTAATTCTAATCCACGTTCACATTTGAGGACTTGATTTTGGGAAAGCATTTAGTGCTATATAATACCATACAATACAATAATTGAAAGTGATTAAACTGATAACTTTTGACAAATTAAAGGTGTTACCTTTTGTGTCACCGACCCGCGTTTTAGTCACCCATATTTGTACCTTTTCCCCATTTCTATAGGGATGGGTGACCATATCCTTTGAAGAAAAGGCAAGTACTTGATATCCACCTCCCGCTTTCTTGTAGTCTCAATTATCCTGCATGATTGTTACCATTTACTTGGTAAAATCGCATATAGTGTTACCATTTACTTGGTAAAATCGCATATAGTGCGGGATTCAGAATTTCTTATTAGAGTAACCAAATAAGGGGTATTGAAAATTTTCAAATTTATATAGATAATTTTTATAATTTTCGAGGTTGGGGTGTCGTGACCCCCTCCTCGGTTCACCAATAATCATATACATGTAAGTATTGCCGGTCCAAAGGGCATGGAAGGGTGACAACCTAAGTCACCAAGGATGTATGGTTAAAACTTTTACTTCCAATTTTTGCTCTCGCTCCCATTTTCGCTCCTACTCTTACTGTTTTTTGAATTATAGGTTTAATCCTCTCACGCTTGCACTCCTGCTCTTCAAACTTGTGACTGCTAGTGATTACTTTAACAGTAATGATTTCAGGGTATAATAGTCATAACTTCATGGTTGCGAAAATCAAAAGCGCAAACTTTTTTCATGATTACAAAATTATTTTTTTCATGTAACAAACCGATAAGGTACCGTAATGGCTTATATGTAACAGTTTCAACCAATATGAACGAAAATTTTATCCTCATCAATGTATCGACCGCAAAAGTAGCGATATCGACCGAAAACATAATTATGTAACCATAACTGTCAATTTTTAAAATCTTGGTCACCATCTTCCAATCTCCATATTTGTATGCCCCACATATCAAACTTGAATATTTTAAACAGTACACAAAATTTTCCACTATGAAAAAAAAAAATTTCAACCAAGAAAACAAGATATTTATTTTCAACCATAACCAGCGGAAAGCCCTAGGGCTTTTATTTTTTAATTTTAACAAAAGCAAAGCTTTTCATTAGGTGTGCAAAAGTAGATGATTACATCACAAATTGCCGGGTACACTTCTAAGAGTATTTTTCCAGGGCTAGTCATGCAAAAGAACTTGTTCCAGAAACAACGAGGCAAAAACATCCCAAAAACTGTGGTAGACTATCCAAATGATGAACTGCCCGTATTGCCAAGCTATCTGCCACACTACTACTCGAAAGAGAAAAATAAAAATAACTTTGGATGCGACCAATTGGTCATACCAATCACATCTAAAACCCAGTATAACTATACACTCCCTAGAAGTTCTCCTCTATTGTAATAAGAATCTGTACAATCAGAGGCTCCAAGATTCACCAATTTGTATGCAGGTGCATTATATCATTGGAATGTATATGATATTTCATGTATTCATAAATAATTACACATATTTTTCTTTTTTGAGTGTCCAATAAATTTGATCGCTTTCTATTTTTTAAGTGTTAAATCATTTTGAATCTGGTTAAAGAATAACATTAACCCTTATTATTACTAGAGACATGAATAAGATAAAAAAAAAAATTTGGGGTAATTTATTTTATTTAGGTCTTATTCAATCTTGTAAAATCAACTTTTTGAATTTATCTCAATCCATGTACAAAGTCAATGTGTACAATTATTTATGTATGGACAAAATATTACTTAATAACAAAGCATGAAATATATATCAATATCTATATATATATATATATATATATATATATACATACGTGTAGTTAAATTAGAGCACTCTCCATAAAGTAATTCCAGCCCCATCCACATAAGCGAAACAACTGTAATAGAGGGACATTCTATTACATTCTTTCCATGATATTTCTTCTTTTTGTGTGTGTGTGTGTGTGTGTATGTGTTTTATTGTTAAAAATAAGTGTCAAAATATCACAGTCCTGTAGTAAACAAAGATATGGTTTTTATATATAATTTCAAGATGATACTTTGGAGAAGAATTTAGCAACGTTTTAAGACCCGGATAGTTTATCGATCCGGAAAAAGAATCGGGTCATGGAGCACCGGTCAAACCAGTGGGTCAATCGGAATCGAACCGGAGCTAATATGAGATATCCTGAAAAATAATAAATAGTTATATAAATAATAGTTAACCAAATATTTTGGAACAAAATCTTATGTAATTTTTAAAATTTCAACTCTTATAAAGCAATATTTATTTGTGTCGTTATGGAAAATTTATTTTTTTAAAAAACGACATTTAAATCAAATAAATTTTACTAACTATGGAAAGACATTTATTTTTGCAACTATGGAAAGATATTATATGACTTCGTTCTCTTTTAGTTGCCACATTTATTTATTTTATTTACAAAATTTCCTATAATAATAAGATGAGAAAATTGTGATTAATACTAAATACAAAACTCAAAAGTTTACATAAAGGAAATAATTTAAATCATTGCCTTAACTTAAGCAACCCATAATTCTAGCCTTAATTAGTGCTATTAATAAAGTTCATTTTGAAAATTTTCAAAACTTTCTCATGCTGATTGAACCAGCCAGATCAACCACAAACCGGCACCGGTTTTTGAAGACCAACAGTTGAACCGGTGGTTTGAACGGTTTTCATTATATAAGCTGGTTTTAGTCAAAGCTAATTAACAGGTACAACCCAGCCCGTAAACTGAACTGGACAATGGTTCAATTGGTTCAACCGACCGGACCGGGCCGAGTTTTAAAACATTGGAATTAAGTACAAGAAGAAAGTGAAACTTTAGAAGGGTCGGAGGATTTCGGATGTTTTGTAAGGTTCCGAAGGGTTATATGATGCTCTACAATTACCTTGTAAATATTTGGATCGACTAAAATGTTCTCTTCGGAAGTAGAATATAGTGTAATGCAATGCTAATATATTTAGTGATATATACTGTATCAAAATTTGGGAGGAGTCGGGTACACAGACTAGAATATTTCTAGAGATAACATAAAAGACGAGACCGAATATTTCGAACAAACCAACTACAGTCAAGTGAGAAGAATCACTAAAGTGTAGTTTGTTCACCGAACGCGCAACACGTTAAGTATCATATAAAATAGCATCGGGATTTTTTATATATTTTTGCATTACTCTACTGTAAATGGATTTAGTATGATTCTGTCACAAATAAATAAATGAATAAAACTATGGAAATCATCGCAAAGAAATATAGACAGATGTTTAAATAAACAAAGAAACTAAATAAGAAAAACAAAACAACAGAAGTAGAATTGTAGAAAAACTAGAAAAACCCGATTAAATGGACAGAACAATAATCTTTGGAGATAATTGAATCCGGCCAAGTCAAGCTAAACTTTCCAATGCTACTAATTCATTTTCTTTATTTTCAAAAATATTGAGACATTATATATGCATGTTTTGGCATTCCTACTCCACCGCTGAAAAGGTTAATTACGATTTCATGATTATGATACTAATACAAAAATTTTATTTATAATCGAATGAGTTAACACAAAATAATTCAAAAACAATGTGGAATAATAACTCCAACACTAATATAAGCTCTAACATTATCGCTTTACGCACCTTTGTTAGTTTATGGGTGAAAAATAAGAATATGACTGAATTATTTTTGCAGTACGTATTAAAGAATTTCGCACCTTTTAAGTTATGGTCCTTATGGACCATACACTTACTTTTAATGGCCTCATTATTATAATAATTTTATTCAGAAAAATCCTCCTAACAAAAGTACAAATATTAATATCTCTTAGAATAGATATTAGATTAGATTAGATTAATTAAGCCTCTTTATATATAAGTAAAAGTTGTTACCAATAAAAAAAATAATAATGTCAAACAGGAAATAAAACTGAAGATGAAATAAACTAAACAGGGAGTAACCTTTACAGAAACTATGTCATGTCCGAATTAGCATGCAACAAGTTAGCATTAGTATTAATTAAGAACCAAATAGCTAGGTGATTTTTTTTTTTTCATTATTGTTGTAAATCGAGTGTTATATTGATGGCTAAATTTATTTTTGATTTAAGAAAAGGCATACCTAAACAGTTGTCTACTATTTAATGGAAATCAAAACACATTTTATACAACCCATTGAACTACTTTTGTCATTTGTTTTGGGTATTACCCTATCGTAATCGTGAGTGTGTGTGTATATATATATATATATTTTTTTTATTTTTTTTTTATTATTATTTTTTTTATTTTGTTTTGGTTCTCGTAGACTAGAAACTGCGAGGCCAAGTTCAGCCTTAGACTCACAGCCTGTGTGATATATACCAATGAGCCAAGAAACTTATGGAAATCAAACTAATTAATTAAGAAGAGCTAGTTTTTCCATTTTCTAGATTTTCAACTCATATGTATATGAAAAAGTTAATATACTAACTCCGCAACAAAACGAATAGTATCACTATCAAATGTTGTAAGCCATACTATACAAATACGCCATTTTTCCATAAACAACCATGTTTGATACATCATTCTTTCACGAAAAAATTCATATTGATGTTGAGTTTCACTTCTCTTTGCATTTTTAAACCAGAAGAAAAAGGAAAAAAAAGATACCTGCGATGTAATATGAATATACAAGTGGGGTTAGTCACGTACTCTAGGAGAGTAATTACAAATTTATCTAACTCTATTCCAAAATGTGTAAAGATACTCTAAAATTTCTTCTATTTTACAATCTAAAATCCCTCTTACAAAATTACAACTATTTTAATTAATAATTTAGAATATAGAATATTTAATAAAATATATATATCACCACTCATCTAATATTTCTTTTTAAAAACTAAATAATTGCTATGGATAACCACACCAATGATTAACATAATTGCAACAGTAATTCTTTTTTATCCTCATAGTTCCACTTACAAAATTAATAGTTCTCATTAGGGGTATACACGGTCCAGATCGGATTGGTTCTATCTTCGATCCATGGCATACTTATTTTGGAACGGTCCTTAATTTTTTGGACCAAAACCGGTTTGCTCAAATTCGGTTTAATCCGAATTGGTTCTTTTACGGTTTGGTCCGGATTCAGTTCGGTTCTCGGTTTCTTGAGCATTACATGATTCATAATGACTTGGTTCTATAACCAATTTTGTCATGTTACACTATACATATTAGGCAACAAGATTCTATACATTATTGTTAAAATTTAAGAACAAGATCCATTGTTTTAGAAAAAATACAAAACTATTAGGATTATACAAGAATTATGCTATACTAAATGTTAATTACATTAAAAACTATATATATATATATATATATATATATACATACATACACTAAAATTAGAGAGTTTTATGGAATCTAATTTATTAGTAATAACAAGAACATGACGATCACATTGATATTAAAATTTCATCGAACATGCATGAGATGATGCATTATGGTATAAGATTTAACCAATATGAAAGAGATAATTTTTTTGTGAAAAATCGTAACAGTGGACAACTGGATTAAAAAAATAAATACAAATAAATGTGAAATTATCTAACAAAAAAAGTTACAAAATTTTGTTGAGTCTCAATTACATGGGAACACACACACACATATTATTATATATATGTGTGTATATAAACATTGATAATATTTAATAAGCACTATGCTTCTATGTATTTTGTAATATTGATTATCTTTATATATATATATATATATTTATGTAGGTATATAAATTTATATAAAAAAAAAGTATAGATATACTATTTTAAGTCGGTATCGGCCAAAGTCTATGTCCAGATCGGATCGGTCCAGATTGGATCTGTCCAAACCTATGTTTGAATTGGTCCAGTTCTAAATAATTTTATCATAATCCAAGTCCTGGCTTGAAAAGTTCAATTCCTACCAAATCGATCCCCAATCAAGCACATCCCACTTTGGATCGGATTTTTTCGGTCCAATCCATATCCGATTTCAGATCGAATTTTGGTCCTCAATTATTTTGTACAACCCTACTTTTCACAGTTTGGAAAATAGATAAACTTGGCTATCAAAATTTAAGAAAAACAATCTATTTAGTATCTTAAATAGCGTTTACTCATATTTAAAATTCTATAATACTCAAAATAAGAGAAAAAATATCAATATTAAACATAATATAAATACTAAGTTACACCAAATAAATAACATATTGGTCACTTCTTATATTTTCATAATTTATAAATGACTTTGAGTTCGCAGCGAGAATTATAATTTTAATGATCATAAAAACAATTGATAAAAGTTAAAATTTTGTTTTAAAAATTACTTTATTTTTAATTGAAAAACTTTTTAAAATTCTCCCGCACATGTAACTTTTTAACTAAGTAACAATTACTATAAGTATCTATAAATTTAACTTAAAGAGGCATGTGAAGAGTAAACAACTCTATAATAGATTTATTAATCTAATTTCAATATCAAATTTGGATTGTTAAAAAGAGTAAACCTCATCACTGTACTAATTCGACCTTCACAATTTTCATTAAAGAAAGAAATTGTAATTATTTTTTTCTAAATTTAATATAGGTAGAATTTTTCTTAATTTAAAAAGTTTTTATGTTTATTATTTGTTATGATATTACCAACATATAGCTCGTGCGTTGCATGGGTTGTGTGGAGAACCTCATCAATGTACTACTTTGACCTTCACAATTGTAATAAAAGAAAAAAAATGTTATTATTTTTTACTAAATTTAATATAGCTAGAATTTTTCTTAATTTAAAAGGTTTATATGTTTATTATTTGTTATGATATTATCAGCATGTAGCCCATGCGTTGCATGGGTTGTATGAATAACCTTTTATTTTTAAATTATTAGTTTTATATTTATCTTATTTAGTTTGTGGCATAGTGGCAAAGTTATAAGTATGTGACGAATAATTCAATAAAATATTTTCAATGCACATGACAAATAAATTTATTTATTTTTAGGAATACGGGACTAAAAATATTAATTATTTTTAATTTAATTTATTCTTAATCAGTTAATACTTAATTATGTTTGAAACAATTCTATATTGAATTTTTTAATAAAATAATATATTTTTAATAAATCTAATTTTTTTCAAAAAGTTTAGGTTGATGTAATTATATGATAAGTTTATTATTTAAAAATCTTCAATTCATGGAATACATGTCAATTAACTATGCTTATACTTGTCAAAAATAGAGCAAAAGTAATTGAAGGAATAACTTATATATAATTCTCCAATATAAACAAATTTTTATCTTTTCAATTATAACATTTATCCTTTTATTCCCATGTATAGAGTTGGTTTTGGCATATATTTTATATGTTTCCAATAAAATTAATTTTATAGAAACTTTGTTATGGTTATATTTACAAATAAAGTAATTTATTTTTAATAAGATTTATTTTGAAAATATGTTTACTTTTGGTAAAATTATGTTATGATAAATTTTTATTTATAAATCATAAATTTATGGGATAAGCGTAAAAAAAATTATGTGAATATATGTCACGATTAGAGCAAAATTAACAAAAGATACAATTTTTATATCAATATATATATATATATATTAAAGCGAATAATAGAAGATTTTCTTCTTTTGTTTATTCAAAACCTGCATTTTCGTTAACTCTAAAATTATATTAATTACTGTTCACCCGCTTAAAAATCAAAAAGTAAATAAATAAGTAACTAGTTATTAATGCATTAACTGCCTTTGTCCACTTAAAAAAATGTCATAGATTAAAATTAAAATTTTATTTTGAAATCCAAAACATTTTTAAAATAAAGATTTGTGACATAATATAAGAATATAATTTTTTCCTATAATTATTTTTGGCAATTTTTTTCCCTTGAATCTTTTAAAACTAAAAGTGGTAATAGTTTATTTACAATAAAAAACAATAAAACTTGGGAATTGAAACTATCACAACTATCTTCCAAGTTGAAAAGCAGCATGTTACTCTTTTTTTTTCTTCATTCTATTTATATAATTAATTATGATTATATTTTATAAGTAATACATTTACTTTATATTCATAATTTTGAAATGTTCAATAGGATTTTACTTCAGCAATGATAAAATGATAGAGATGAGCATTATATTTTTTGTTATAACGAGAGCGACAGTGTCTAAATTTTGTGGGAATGAGAGTGCTCAATTCTGACTATATTGAGAAAGACGTCACGTGCAACGTACATGTGATTCTTCCAATAATAATAAAAAAAAAAAGCTAGAAAAGGCAAGGTATGAGAAACCTTTACCATCACAAAACGAAGTATGAGACAATGACCCAATGTCTACACAGTTCAAAGACAAAAACGTCTTTGAAGAGAAAATCAAATTGAAAAAACTAATGATATACGTACAGAAAATCATATATATAATTTGTACAAAATAACTATGTAGTTAGATTATTTGCATTGATCTTTTCCTTAAAATAAGATCAATGAACCAAGATATTGTTGCTTCGACTTTCTCAACATAGTTGTCATGAGTGAATTATTTTTCAATTTAAAACCTAGCTAAAGCACACCAAAGCAAAGTAGGCGAACGCTTAGCACCGTGCGTAATGAGATTGTTAATATGAAGTAATCGATTGAGAACTGCAACGAGTAGTTTTTGAACCGAACACGCCTTGAGTTTGGCCACATCAACAGATAAGGCGATGATCTGGTGATGTGGTCAAATGTAAGGGCTTGAGTTTGAACCACTGGTATGAAATATGTCTATAATCGTGAATAGCCAACAAAATCTCCGGAGATAATTATCTTATGCTTTTTAAAAAGCTCTGTCAAAAGAAAAGAAAAAAAGGAAAAGAATAGAAAAGAAAAAGAATTGAAACTAAATTTCAGTATTTTCGTAATTATATTAGAAGACTTTGCCAAGAAAACGAGAAAATGCATAGAAGAATTGTTGTATATATACTTCCATTCGGAGTTTTCTTTTTGGTCGGCTCTTAACCATAGCTTGCAAATTTAAGTCAGTGGCCTAATATTCGCAAGTATGCATATTGATATAAGAAAAAAAACCTTAGTAATTAAGTTTACAATCGATCCAACTTAGGCTGCGGTAAAACGAACATTTTCCCCTCATTCCAGCATAAAAATTAGGAGAAAAAAAGATTTTCTTTATAATCATCTTGAAAAAGAATTTGGTTTTGCATAAGTGAGAAAAATTAAGGAAAATGAACAAAACCAACATGGACAAAATGATGATTTACCAAGAAATCTTACCTATGCTAAGATCATGTATAAATTATAAAATATATATGATAGAACTTAATTAAATTTTTTTATGAGGAAATAAATAAAAGCAAACAAAGAAGGTACTAGGGTTTACTTACAGAGGCAACTGCTAGATAGTATTATGAGAAGAGTGCTTTAGTTTGTTGAAAGATTGGTGCGAGGAATGAAGCCTGGTCCGAGATCTATCCATGAGAATATACATATATGCGAGCGTATTTGGTTACATCTTATAAATTTTAGTTTTTAAAATTTTTTTTACTTAAAAAATTAGATAATACTTGACTTCTCATCTTGCAAGATGAGCTTATTTGTTGTTTTAACCTAAATAAACTGGATGCATCCGACTTTTTTCTTAATTAGAAATAACCTAACTTATTTGCTTGAAAACTGCGACCAAACGAACAGTATAAATAGAAAATGATTCACATTAGCAATCATCTATCGAAACTAGACAAAAATTAAAAAAAAACGTGATTACACTATGCACGTTAATCATGGTTTAAAAAGCGATTGATGCACACGATCTAAAACCACAAGTATTTGCATAGCTTTCATATACGATTTTCTGAGCGTATATGATTATTCAGTGTATTTGTACTTATATAAATCTAGAAAGGAAGAGAAAAAATTGAAAAAATTAGATGGAAGGAGATCTAGGATCAAACTTCATTCCAAACACCAACCCTCCTTTCCTTGATATGATCTTCAAGCCATAGTTAATATCTCTATCTCTCTCTCTCCATTTTCTTTAATGATTTGGCACTCAAGTTCACAATGATCTTTCCTCCTAATTAATGGGCACCAAATGATGTCAAATAGGAGAGAGAAAGAGATGGGAATGCACATGAGGTGACAGGTCACCATGCAAATAAAATAAAGAAAAAAGCTGGTGGATTTTGGAAGGAAGGGCTTTGTCTTGTTCTTATGTGTTTTTGCTGTGAGTGGTTAAGCTGCTTTTACAGGCCATGTCTCAGCTTTTTCTCTGAAGGGTGATTACACTAATTGTCCCCATAGTCTCAGCTAAAGTTCTATCTAGTTCCCATAGGTCCAATTGCAACAATTATAGTTCCCAACTTTTGAAAAACAGGGAAAGATTGGTCCCCACATTTAAGAAAAAGTGACACGTTCTTCTATAATTTTATTATTTCATATTAAAAATTCTAAAGTTTTTCGAAATAGGAGAAATTAATTAAATAATGATCGTAACAGACCAATTTATCCTAAAAGAATAACACGATGATTAGTTGATATGATTTTCGTTATTTAAAATGATTTTGCCGCTTGTCCAGAACCTGTGGACCCTCACTGTGTTAATTAAAACTAAGGCACCAAATAGAACTTTCAAGGAAATATGGGGATCGTTAGTGTAGTTAACCGGGGGGGTAAAAAAAGCACTGAAATCAAAACTCCCGAGACCTAGTGGGCCATGGAAGGAGACAAAGTCTGCTGAATTAGGAAAAAAAAAAGCTTACTTTAGCTTTAGAAAAAGTTAATATTTTTGTTGAATAATTACAAGAGGGCCTAACTCAAATGTAATTCTCTCAAATATACCGAGAGAAAAAAAAACTCGTGTAATGAAAAATTTTTGTACATCCAAAAAATAACACTGCACCAAAGGCTATCAGGTCAGTTGTGACTTGCATATTGGTATATTATATTCACATATAGCCGTATAATTGAATCAGTAAAACTAAAAGTGAAAATAATAAATCCATGTAAGAATGTAATCCACAATCTGTTTCATTAAGTTGAAAAAAAACTTAGGTAAACAATTTTGCTCTCTTGTTAAAACATAATCCAACATAAAAAAAAAAAAAATTAAAATAATTTTATAATTACATTTATTAAATTTTATTTTGATATTCAGCCACCATAACACGAAAAATAAGATTTTAGCGGTCTGAGTTGTAGCTTGTAGCTCAGTTCTAGACCGTTATATCAGATCCAATGCCTCAGATTCAAATATTTTTTCAATTGAGTAATTTTTTTTTAATTTATAAGTTTCTTAAATCTTGATCATTGAATCTGATCCAACAATAAAAAATTGAGCTGCAACAAGCTACAACTCAACTTGTAGGATTCATGTGTCCCAATCCCAGTGCCTTTCTTTCAGATCCAATTCCTCAATTTTCCTTGACATTTCATTCAATTATGAGAGAGAGAAATAGAAGAAGGGAACAAATAAAGAGCATTGCCGAAGTGATGTTACTCAATTATGTCACCTCAATATAGCTAACTCAATAAATTGAAACCTCCTTAGTACTATCTCAAAGTCCAACTATGCTACACCAACAAGCATAGGAAAATACTGTCCACTTTTTGCAGGATTTACATGATTATCTTTCGACTAATATTACACATTTGTTACGTATATATACACTTCATCCGCAAATAAGAATACATGTCCTTCATTACGCCAATGTGGAAGTGTATATACGACCAACTAATTATAAAAGTCGAAAAGCTTCATCTTAGACCCGTTACTTATACACCTTAGCAATGACTGGAACCACAAGCTATGCACACATACAAGTGGTTCTTATACGCCTTAGCAATGACTGGAACCACAGGCTATACATGCGTACAAGTATTGCCCACCACAGACACGCACATTATTGAGCCACAACCGCTCAAAAAAGAAACTTCATTAGAATTACCTCTGAGTTCCCGATCAAAGTGTATATTTGCAAGTCCAAATGAAACTCATCCATCTAAAATAGAGAACAAATCTGAAACATGCAGATCCATTTAGAACTGCTAATTAAACTTCAAATGAAAAAAAAAATGACCATTGGATGAAAAAATAGTGATGAGCAATAATTTTTATTGATTCTGGGCCCACATGTTTTCCGATATGCAATAATGTTATTGCCATACCACTACCTCATTTTAACTAAAACCACCAACCCTTTTAAGTCAGAAGGAGCATAATATACAGAATCTAGTTGCAATGTACATGGGATGGAGAAAAAAAACAAGAGAACCTGATACCAGAACTGTTCGAAAGTCAGGTCAACAAATACATGACCATCTTAAGACGGTTTCACAATTTTAACACTGCTATAGAAACGCCTAAGATCCTTCATGGCCTTCTCCTCAATCTGAATTGAACGAAGCGACGAGGGTGAATCAACTTCTGGTTTGAACCAGCGGCTCATTCCAGCTGAATCTGAGGGTGAGCCTTGACCACTCATAACTGAGAAGCCAGTCGTTTTCGTCTTTGGACTATGGGAAAGGTTCTGGTGAACTTTTCCCTGCTTTGGTACAAAAGCATATGAAAAAAGCAAGAAAATGAGATCCCAATACATGGAGGCGAAATGCAAGCTAAAAGTTTGAAGTTGTAAAACCAGATGCTACAATCAAACTAAGTACATGACATAAACAAAACGAATTGCAAAAACTTGAGGTCGGCTTCTAATGCACTCAATGAACACCTTTTCCCCCTCTTTACCTGAATTTTGAACTCCACTTAATTTTTGGAAGTCAACTGGTCAAAATATTTTGAAGCTTCAATATGAAGCTAAGGGACATTTCCCAAACTTGGTATCTAAATAATTGATTCACAATTAGAAATTAAACCCAGTATTAGAAAGCAGCGCTACGAATTTGAGTAGATAACCAGCAGGTAACTTTGGGTTTTTTTTCAAAGAAAGAAACAAGCTATCAGACAAAATAAGCACATTCTTAAACACATGCAATAATCATAAACAAGCCCGCTGAGAGAGTGGATTTGGGAGGTAAAAAGAAACGAGTCTGGCACACCTGTTGCATCTGGATATCCCTCAGAGATGGACGAGAAAGAAGTGGTGGAGTTCCGGAAGCAGCCCAAGGAGGGGTACCTCCATCGGAGGCCTGTGGTGTGTGAGCCGAGACAACAGCAATAGGACTAGATGGTAAAAATGAACTCAATTGAAATTTCATCCCACTTTTCCAATCAGATAGATCATCCACCTGACTTTTGGTCCTGTTGGGTAGACTTTCAATAGTTTTGTTCTGCTCATCTTGTATCTCGCGTAGAGAGGAAGACATTTTTGAAATTTTAGCACCACCCCAAGCGGGGCCCTCAGTTTTGGCAATTAGTGGTAGCAGTGGTGGTATCTCGTTTTTTGGATGGTCATCAAGATCACCTTTAAGGAACATAGAAAGTCCACCTTTCTTATTCTTTTTCTTCTTTGAGGTTGTTACTGATGAATTTCTACTCCTCGGGTTTTCTTGAATGTCATCCTTCATGCATGAAGGAGTCTCATCAGCAACTTGGTGATCAGATCCTCCTTCAGTCTCTACTTCCTACCAATTTCAACAATCCAACAATGAATCCGATACAGTACAGTTGCAAATTATTCTGCTCATTTTTCTACCATTTAGTTCAAAAGCATGAAGGAAAAAACCAACCCAGACAAAAGGTACATCAGGAAAGGCTCAACCAAAACTGTCAAGGCTAATAAACAAAAGCTAATTATGTTAACATACAAAATCTTTTCAATGTTTTGCATAAATCTGAAGACATTATACCTCAATAGGGAGTTATACCACCAAAACCTAATATGCTACTCAAAGAAGCTGGTGTGAGACGACACCTAACCACTTTTGAGACAGAAGAACCTAAAACTCAGGGGCCACACTGCTGCATTTTACTTTTAACCAACGTGCACATCTCCATATTTTGGATGTCAAGGTAAGGAAACGGGTCCAACTTGATTTCATCCATAAACCATGTCAATAGTTCTTAGTATTTGTAGCTCTTACTTTTTTAGAGCTTTGCATTTCTCCCTAAAATGGAAAAAATATTTCTGGCATGTATGGGAAGGAAAAATGAGCATCACTTAGGAAAATGAGCAAATTGTACACAGGTGATACATCAAAAGACTAACCTGGTTCTTTGCTTGAGAGATTTCGTTATCAAAGAAAACCTTTTCAGGACTCGGTACCATATCCATGATAGAAGTAGAACCAATAGCAACCTTATGCTTGCTCTTCCTTCTTTGTTTTTTTGATACATCAGCCTTTTTGCTCCCCCTTCCTTCTATAAATGGTGAAGATGGTACTTTTTCTGCCTCTTTTCCAACCGGAACTCCTAGCTCTGCAAGAAAACTCTCCACAACAATCCTTGATTGAACCTTCGCAATCTGTTGGTCATCAAGAGTATGCCCTTTTGATTGCTTCTCTTCAAGCGTATCAATCTGTTGCAGCTTTTTCCTCAAAGTGCGGACTTGTTTCATGATATCTTGATTGGGATAGTTGTTAGCTTGAGCAAAATAATCTAATCTATGATCTCCCTCTATCTTTTTACTTTTTCTAGTTGTACATCCCCGATCACGAAGAAATTCACTTTCACTGCCCTCTTCTTCACTGTTTATAATGGCCGGAAAAGTAGCTGTTGGAGTTGGGAGCCGTCGGTGACTCCAGGTTTCAGACGATCTAGAGTCCAACAACTTCTCGAGGTTACCAAGAACATCCAGCGAAGTACTTGACATTGCATGAGATGAGACAGTAAAAATGTAATCGATGTTGCGAATAGCAATGTCCTGCAATTACGGATATTGAAGTGAATTCAAACTTCAAAAAGTAGAATAGGGGAAAATGAATTACAAAGCCAATCAAACAATTGTAAAGATAATTATATATAATTATTCCATGAGCTCCTGAATAAAAATATGTTAGTAACTCTACTAAGCATTTTCAGAAAACCACCCTCTTGTCTCTAAAACAATGAAAAAAAAGCTATAGCTTCTGGCATTTATCAAGAAGGGAAGCTTCGGATTTTGGAATGCCTTAACAGATCGCCAGAACTCTTGAAGAAGTGATTCTTTTTAACTGAACACCCTAAAAATGCATATAACACCTCATACAGTGTAGAGCACATTTAATCATGTAAAGGTAAATGATATGAATGCCTTGCCAATTATTGCAGTTTACTTTTAAACTGCTGAGAAATCTTCCATTTTCACTTATCTTGTTTGGGAAGGGAAAAAAAAATACCTCACAGTGCTTCCTCAAGTCATCTACACCCAGTGTATCTGCAATTTCCAGAAGCTGTAAAACATTTCTCGGCTCCACCATATTTTCTGCTGCTACTTTCTCACAGAGGCTTTTTAAGGTTGGTACAGGTTTACTCACAATCTCATCCTTTTCTACAGGGGGCAAAAATTTTTTGGATTCTGCATCATTATACATGAAATCTTCATCTAACTCATCTAGATCACTATAGACCTTCCTTTCAATTTTCTGATTATTTTTTACAATACTAGGAGGATAGAGGGGATGATAAAGGGAACCAATAATCAAAAGATGAGTTTCTCCAACAGATACTGAAGTAGCTCTCTTTACACCATGCAATCGAGTTGCAACTGGTGGCTCATCCTTTCCTTCCTTTGCATCCCACATATAAACATCCCCAGTCGTCGTGACTGCAGCAGTCCAGTATTTACCAGCGGAAACACTACCAATGGGTCTGCCACAAAGCGTATATAGCTGTATGAAAAAGAAAAATAAGATAGCTGGTCTGCACAATCACAATTCCTTCCCCGGTACTTAACTTTTATATCTTGGTAGCCTAAGAAAATGAAATACTCAAAATAGACAATTTTAATAATTTTCAATAGTAAATAACAACAATGGACAGGAAAAATATAAAATGACACACCTGTTGACATCGAAGATCGAGATCACAGGAAACCCAATAAAACAAGGCACCATCGTCTGTGAGAGCCAAGCTATGTACCATTCCTGCAGCTACAGAAACCACATGAAGCCGTTCCTTCCGATGAAACTTCAACAAGGTGCTCCCTCTTTTTCTCAAATTTCGAGCAATAATTACACGCCTCGGGGTAACAAGCCGATGACCCCAAGTGAAAACCTGCAAGCCAAGGTTAATTCATTTTACATAGAGTCATAATATGATTTTCCAAGCCCAAGGAAAAAAAACAACTCGGTATGGCGTTCATATACCTCTCCATCAGCCCCCAAAACAATGGTGTGATACTTTGCAGCAGAGACTCCAACAAAGACCTTTCCTTTCAAGTAGTCGACCAATCTTGGTGTGTAATTTGAAGCAGAATTTGATGTTCCGTAACCAAGCTGACCCTCTTTATTGCATCCCCATGTAAAAACTTCACCAGATTCAGATACAACGGCAGAATGTTTGTTCGCTGCAGCAACCGCTATTACTTTCAATTTCAAGGAACTAACTCTCCGGGGTGTGGGTTGTGTATCCACAGAAGTATACCCTAGCTGACCCTCTGTATAGCCATAGAAAGCACCATATCAATTAGAATGGGGCAACACTTTGAGAACATAGGCTGGCATGGAAAGAAACTTGTTCCATTTTCTTAATATGGATCCATTCAACATCAGCTTTTTAGGATGACTAGGTAGCTAGGAAAAACAGTTGCAAAAGAACAGAAGCCAGTAGTTATGGGGGCAAAACTTTTATTGTTTCAAGATACATTTTGTGTTGTACAAAAAAAATTGACCTTTTTGCTTTTTGTCCTTATTGCTTGCACTGGCCATAAGTCAGGTCAATAAATCTGTCTACCAAATGCGCCTCGCTTTCTCAGGAAATAAATTAAAAAGTTAGCTTTACAAGCCATCCAGACTTAGTTCCTAAATCAAAATTGACATAGAGGCTGAATAACCAAGCGATGATCATGTTTCATTACCACTGAACTAATAATAAACATGGCTCTAAAGCTCTATGTTAAAAGTGTTCTCTATGAAAGGTCTGTTAGTTGAATATGGACAATTCTTGCTTCATGGAAAACTGAATGAAATAAGCTGAATGACAAAAGGCCAAACCTCTATTAGAACCCCATGTGAATACCTCCCCGCCTTCCGTTGAAGCAACAGTATGATGTTTAGCCGCTGCAATAGACTTAACACGGCGAGCTCCCAAACCAGAAGTCACCAATCGAGGAGTGATAACTGCAGCTTGACCACTGCAGACACATAGACAACTTCATGAACTTCTTAAAACTTGATAAGAAACCACCCAAGTCTAAATCGATCTGAGTACGAGTTGAAGTTTCACTATAAACAATAAATAAGACAAAAACTCCTTCCACCTGTGAATATCAAAATCAGGGTGGCCAAGGCGTCCACCCCTACCAAATCCCCAAGTGTAGACTTCTCCGCAAGCGCTAACAGCTACACTATGAAACTTTGAAGCAGAAATGAATCTTATTAATGAACCATGAAGGGAGTCGACTTTGCATGGTAACTTCTGGATATGGGCATTTCCAGTTCCAAGTTGATAGTTCACACCGCTTCCCCAACTATACACTTCTGTAGCCACTGAAAGATATTAAGACAAAAGCATACTCAATGAGTCTCAGGGTTGGACACTGGACAATGGACAAGAATACAGATTATGCGACCATTAATACAAAATGGACACACATACTTTCTTATATGTTTATTGTGCTATATCAGTACGTATTTGACGTTATGATACAAGAGGAGTAAAACAGAAAAAGTGTCATCAAGATACTGAATTTATCAGTGTCAAAAGAGTTCCAGAGCATAGAAATAAGCTGAAATTAATACTTTACCTGAGTTAGCACAGAAAACTATACGTCATACCTGACTTATCACCATTGTCCGCCCCCTTCCAGACAGATCCAGATAGGAGATCAACAGGTGTTCGGAACTTCGAGTCCTCCAACGTGGTTGAGGCACCAGCTTGGAGCAGGATACTTGCCACTGCAAGATGGCCAAAGTGAAGGGCTCTGTGAAGGCTACTCCACCCTGATTCTCCATCCTGCAAAATTATAGACACGGAGGAAAAATTACAATGAAAATCTACACAAATCTAAGATGACAACTTTTTAGCCTTGAGAAAAGAAAATTGTTTCACCAAAATATTATAAGCATCTCTAGAACATGAATAGTCAGAAATTAATAATTGTCCTCTCACCCAAATTACTAAGCATGGTGCCACTTATTATTTTCCTTCAATTAGATTCATTTTCCTATGTCCTCCCAAGATTATTCGAATAATAATTCAGCACAATATAAATAATTCGAAACCCCAACAGACGTTTCCCTACCAAACTTTTCTAAATATGATGTCAGAAATGTGAAACTAGAAGCCAATACCATCTGTCTTCCTTAAAGCGCTAGGAAAATTACAGACTTAGAAAAACGAAGACAAAAGCTTCAAATGAAGCATCAAAATCAACCGCAAATTCCTACAACAGGTTATTAATAACCTTGTTATACCCAAAAATTTACTCTCAATACATTCAGCAACATACCGACAACAGTTAAGCACACAAAAGGAAATAAAATGAATGCAACTTCAGCTTACCCCACATTAACAACAAGAATAACCACCAATTGGTATTTATTTCAGACAGCAAGCATATATGCAATCAATGTGAATAAATGATCATAAGATTCAGATTAAAAGCACACCCTCGCATTAGGATCAGCACCAGCTGCAAGAAGCCTCTTCACAATGGGTACATGATTTCTCCATGTTGCAATATGAAGAGGAGTTACGCCAAAGTTGTTCCTCAGGTTGATGTTACCCCCATTCTTCTTCAACAGAACCAAAGCTGACTCTACTTCAGTCACAGTCCCCTCTCTCACAACAATCCATAGATCCCTTTTACTCCCACCTAGTGAGAATTTGCGAGCACTTAGCTGCAAACTCTGCTTTTGGTTATGTAGAGAAACTACTTCCTCCATAAAAAACCTACTTGTAAAGTTTAAAACTAATGTAAGACTACCAACACCAGATGCTTTCTCACTAGCAGATGTGCTATAAAAACACAACTTTCAAGGTCATATCATTCACAATGCTTTAAGAAGTCATTTAACAACTCAGGCTATTGAAGCTTCTAAGGAATCAAATCTTAAATATGGGCCATTTAGGGGTAGACTCTGGAAAGCTCTGTATTTAGACCACTGTCATCATACCCATCTTTATCATAAGCACTAACCAATTGAAGTAGCCACTGCAAACACCCATCACAGTTCACCAGGCATACTGGAATCTCTCATCAACATCAGAAGATACCACTGCAATCAAATCTCTCCATCAGTACAATGCACAAGGAAAAAGAACTGATACACAATAGCATCATATAATTACTTCCAGTCAAAAGAAAAAAAAAACATAAATTGTATATTTTATAAAACATTTCACTTATTATATTGGTGTGAACCTCTAAAATATTGATGCAAGTGATAGGAAAATACACGTGTATTAGAATGATAGATGAGTAAGTAGCCTTATATAGAAGTGAGTCATCCTCATCATCCAAGTGAATCCTTATTGCTGCTGTTGTAATACGCGTCATTTGCTAACTTAATCTAAGAAAAGAATCCCTAATTTCACCTAAATGATGCACCAACTATGTTTTAAGAGACAATTGCAATCTAGGAAGCACGGACACTCCAAAATAAGTGTCGTGTCCGTATCGGACACGTATCAAACACACGTACTCCACGGACACTTCGAAATACGTGTCTGACACGCCACATAGCGAGTCCAAAATGCTATTTCATTATTTAAACTTTGGACATATGATGGACTCATTTTGGACTTGTCATAGACACGGCGGATCAATTTGCAAACTTTTTTTCAATTTCAGTCAATTTTTATTCATTTTCAGTCGTACATTTTCATGGTTTTCACAAAACACATTTCAATATTTGTTTATTCCTTTAGTGCATAACATGTTTTTGGGCTTTTGATAATTAATAATACTCGTTACTAAGGTGAACTAAATTATAACAAAATCCAATTGCTTAGTTGCTATTTTGAGCCAACAACTAATACATTATTTTACTAACTTATAAAAATTATTTAAAAAAATAAAAAAATACCGAATTCCCGTTATGTTTGTGTCCAGAATTTTATGAAAACTGTCGAATCCATATCCGCACCCGTGTCCGTATCCGTATCGGTGCTTCTTAGATTGCAAATCATTCTGGCTTGAAATAATAAATAATGGTGGTTTAACTTGGTCGATGACCCTTTGCTAGGGGTGACTTCGGATAGTTATCAGTTGAATTGGTGAGTTTAGAACACGGGCAGTCGAGCACATGAAATCATTCTCCACCCTCTGGTGATAGAGCTTGCGTCTATGCTCTATTAATGGCGAGATTTATTTGGCCATTGTGTTTTTTTGTGAATTTCTAGCCTTGAACTTTAATTGAATATGCACCTATCGTGTTAGGCTAGTCGTGTTTAACCCCCTGTGGAGTGATTTTTAGTGTTTTGAGCTTCAACGCATCTAAAGTATGATCCTCGATTGCGTAAATTTTTTAGTTTATAATATATTTTAATTTGAAGAAAAAAAAAACACATCAAAATTGGATCATGCCCACAAAATGCGAGATCAATAAGTTTGACAAAATCTGATCATTATATATACAAGTCAATTTATATACAAAATGCAATTAAATTGGGAAAACAAACACAGAATCAAGAGCATTCATCGAATTAAGCAAAATTATAAGATAGAATCACAAATGACCACAAAGAGAACCTTGGAGTGAAATCCAAAAGAGTGCGAGGAGACGAAGAAAATATAAATTGTCAAACTCGTCCAGTCTTTGCTCCTCCGAGACTCTCTCTCTCTCTATATATATATATATATCTATCAATCTATATGTATATATGCATATAGAAGTGGAGGAGGGCGATGGTGTTTAGAGAGTCAAGAGAGAGAATCGGGCGGAGGAATATACCTTTCGTATCACCGCATCGCTTCGACACAGAGAAAGAGAGAGAGGAGGGGGGAGTCTCGCGAGGGTAATTCGGGGGCGAGATGAAATGACGCAAATGGGCTTGGATTTCGATGAATTTACGATTTTGGGGGGAGGAGGGGCGTTGAGGTGGGTGTGTGGGTCCGGATCAATAGTCTACGACCACGATTTTCTGTGGATACAAGTGTAGTCTTCTTCTGCCACCTGGCACGTCAATTGGCTGCCATGTCAAATTGGTTCCCAAGCGTCAACTCACCATAGATAAATATATATATATATATATATACTAGTGTGTATCTCGTGCGTTGCATGGGTTTTATGTATTGATAAAATATAAATTTATTTATAAAAAAAAAATATAAAAGTACTATAAGTGAATTATTTCTTAAACTTTTGTAGTTAAAAAATAATTTTGATTCAATAAAAATAA
>MKEJ01019529.1:0-20000 GCA_001753735.1 Embelia ribes
GCGAGCTAACGAGTCGAGTATCTCATTACTCGAGTTTGACTCGAAATACAAATCGAGTATGCTAATGTATTCATGCCCTACTCATTTAGTTCACGAGTTGAGTTTGGATCTAGTAGTTATCGAGTCGAACTCGAGATACTCGCGAGTAGCCCTGCCCGTTGCCATCCCTACATAGATCCAGTATCCATTAGGGGCTTAAATTTGGGGACCAAATGAGGATGTGTATTGAGATGCTGCCCTAACTTTTTTCACATCTCTAAATTTTAATCCTCACCAGACCTCCTAATTTAGAAGTGGAACTGTGATAACAAATAGTTCTAGTGGAGCACTGTAGCCTATGCCTATTTTTTAAGGGATTGAAAATGTTTAGATTCATTGGTGGGAGGAGGATCCCCTTGGGTTTAAACCCTATAATTTAGGATAGAGAGCAATTTAGGGGCAATGTATGAATGCCCTTACATGTACCTGAGATGAGTTGTGACACTGCTATGATCACAATAGAAAAAATACGATTCCCATGCTCATTAAACCATTTGAGTTTAGTTTTGTGAAAAAAATGGCCCGAGGGCTATGTTAAATATGGAATTCCCGGCATCATCATCATCATCCAAGTCATGAAGTCCCAATAAATTGGAGTTGACTAATGGAACCAAAATAAAATGTTACGTTGGGTTGTTAATGTGAATTTGTTGCTAAATGGATTTTCACAACGAATAAGCAAAACTATAGCCGTTTCCATTTCCTTCTTTTCCCTGGTGACTTTTGCTTTATGCTTACGTCCGATTCTGATATCTTACAATGAAACTTGTTACTGGTTGGTTTTCATGACTTAAATATTTTCTCTTTGTTGATATTCTTTTACTCACCCAATTCTTCTTGTGAATACACCAATATGCATCATGCATGAGAATTGCCATTGGTTTGGATCACTGTTCTTGCAAAACAGGCTCCTAACTTTGGTTGGCTGTGTATGTTGTAAGTTAGTTTTCAAAAAGCTTCTAATAATACTCATCCCAAACTCAAGTACATATCTTTTTCAGGGTTTTAAGATTGAGCACTAAACCGAAGATGGAATAAATATTCCAGAGAAGACTCTGTGTTCAAGACTTGAAAATGAAGCGTTATGTTTATGTCAATGACGATGATTTATCACAAGAATCGTTCTGCGATAATCGAATTTCAAACAGAAAATACACATTACTCAACTTTCTCCCAAAGAACTTATGGGAGCAGTTCAGGTACCCTTGGAATTCATTACCCTTGGAAGGGTACCCTTGGAATTCATTACCCTTGGAAGTTTTTTTTTTTTGTCCACTGTGTGTTTGTAGTTCTTGGTACCACTTTGGTTTACAGTAAAGTAAACATGTGAATCTGCGATGTAATTTTCACCGTGCAAGTACTTTGCTGCTATTTTCTGTTATGAGTTTATGGTGATTTGACTGAAATATTTGAATGCTCATATTTGAGTCTTTAATAAGTTTTTGTGATTCAGACTTATTCACGAGCCTATCCTTTTGCTACCAAATTCTAACTTGCAATTGGAGGTGCTTTTCTATTTCCTCAGTTTTTGTCTTTTAAGTATGATGGAAACTAGCTATGCTTTGATGATTTCTACTTTATATTCTCCATTTTAATACTCTATTTCATACCCCAATTTTTTGTGCTGGTTATAGCTTTCTTTGGATATAAAATGGTGTAATCCTTCTCCCACTTGTTTGTGATGATTATAGCTTACATATTGAATGGTGTAACCTTCCATGCTTCTGTTGCTTTGTCTTGTTTTCCAGTTTTCTCCATCTACCTAAGAAATCTCTTTTTCTTTTCCAGCCGTTTCATGAATCAGTACTTCTTGCTGATTGCTTGCCTTCAACTGTGGTCACTGATCACTCCAGTAAATCCTGCAACTACATGGGGCCCGCTCATTTTGATATTTACAGTGTCCGCAACTAAAGAAGCATGGGATGACTATCACAGATATCTTTCAGACAAGAAAGCAAATGAGAGAGGTGTTTGGGTTGTCAAGCAAGGCATTAGGAAACACGTATGATAAGTATACCTTTTCTTCCTGTGGTTTCTTTGATTATGCTTGTATCTGTAATTCTGCATAGATATCTGGATAAGGACCCTAGATCCTAGCAAATTAATGAAGTGGATTTATTCCTTGTCTGCCTGCCCGTCGTCATATTCATATTAAATACTTGTGGACTGTGATCAACAAATGATCTGCTTTCAAGCTTGATTCTACTCTTTTTCTTTTATTGGATGATGATTGGAGCCACAGATCTTATGAGTAGCTATATACAATAAATAGATTATTTTGGTTATATATTTCATCCTTTCCATTCTTGTCCTTGTGTAAACTTTGAGACGTGTTAAGTTCTTAGCCACCACCTCACTAAAAGCTTAGCTAGTTGGGGGAGGATGTTTATCCCAATTAATCTTAGGGACCAGCTCTTTGAGCTTCTGCTGACATTGCTGTTACAAGCTTTATGCGACCTTAAGGCGCTAAGATTTCTTATGGCCCTAAGCCATAGGCACTAGCCAAGGCGTTTGCCCTAGTAATACCAGGCGCTTATTGCATATTATCAAATTTTCCCGTGTATTTGGAAGTACATGCATTTGTTACAGGTTATAATTTTATTAAGTTTGTACATATGATTCAACACCGGAACATCTTCATCCATCCGAGTATTGAACAAGCGTCGCATGTGATGTAACTTATTCACCAAGGAGGGCTTCTCATACATCTTCGACTATGCTTCTATGAGAGCCACTGTGCTTGCTTTGTCCTTGGTCGCTTGACCCGACAAAGAGAGCTGCACAACTGCAAACCTCTTTCGATCCTAGACCTCCCTTCGTCTTGGACCATCTTCTCCAGGTTCTTCTTCAATGTCTTATTCAAATCTTTACTTCCAGAACCTAAAATATGACCTCTCAAATTGAGTAATTCCAATCTTGTTCATTCCGTCTTCTATAACAATTTTTCATGAAGCTGAAACTGTGTAACCAACCTTTGCTCTGATACCAATTCTTGTAGACATTGTCTATCCCAATTAACCTTAAAACCAACAATAGCCACACACAAGATTGCAGAAAACCACTTGTGAAAACAATTTACTACAAATGAAAGCCAAACAAGAATAAACAAGCACAAAGAAAAGAACACCAACAATTATACGGGGTAGCCAATCCGGTTACTCACGCAAGCTCCACTATAATTTAGATCAAGTATTACAATAGAATATCTAGATTAAGAAGATTTGCCTCGAGACTACCACTAAGAATCTTGTTCCTTCCCATACACGGTCTAAGTAACTATATTTTGAGTACTCAAGGAAATCTATCCCAAACAGGAAACATACTCTTACTGGCCAACATCAGAAATTGGCTTTGCTGTTTGACCAAAGCCCCTTCTGTTCGAACTGGTTTCGGACCAAGAGTTCCATTCGAACGGCAGCCTTGCTGATAGAACGCTCCTGCCCAAAACAGCCAGTTTCGAGCTCTTTGAGCTACTGCTGGTCACCGATGCTTGCCCAAAGTGTTCCTGGTACACCAGTTGTCGATTTCTCAACATCATTTGCCACCAGATTTGAGTCAACCTCCCTACAGGATGGGCATTGTGTTATTTATTATCTTGAACACGCCCCTCACCTCTGAATTGGCCTACCTTTAAGGACCAAATAAGTGCAATCATTTTTCTGAATTGGGTGGCAACCTCCTAATATAATAGAGAGAGATTGGGTAGACGCTACTCCTATTGGCCTGTAGTTCCTGTGTAATATCATTCTGGCTAGATAATTGGTTCTTAAAGGGCTTGCGTATTGAGCTCGCTGCCGATTGGCCCACATCTTTTCCCTTGGTCTCTGTGAATACAGGACATGCCTGCTTGGGCCCTATCTTTTAAGTTGTGATCACCATCTCCCTAAAAGCTTAATTGGTAGGGAGATGGGCATGATATTATTCATAATATATCTTGATCAAGAATCAAGATACACTTTCAGTTTGTCTATCAGCGAATAAATAACACCATTATGTATCATTGGAGGTGCTTTAACTTTATAAGGTCCACACAACACCCTTCACATCTATGATGTAAATTATGCAAGTTGTAAGTTCATGGTATGCACCAAAGGCAATGAGATATATGGGAATGATTAAGAAATCTTGGCTAACATAAAGTAGAATCATCATGACAGCCATTCTGCTGTAAACATTATATTTGAGATTAACCAAATTCAAACGAGAAATATGTTCACTATACCAATATTGGACTGTCAGTATGATGAGCGAGCCATGCAACTTAGCATGCAGAGATGATTACTGGCTTTCTTTTACAAGTAATTTCCTTATAAATTGTCGAGAATCATCTGCTTTTTGTAACAACTCTTTGAAAATATCACGCGCTTAACTTTTATGGGTTTGGGAATCTGTTTCATGCAGTTTGGTTCTCTTTTACTTTGATCTTCTATTGCTATATGCTAATTTGTGAATCAGCTTTATGTCTATGGTTGTATGAATTCAAAATAAAAGTTCTGATGCCAAGTTCTGTTTTTCAATTATTAAAACCCATAGTTGTGCTTTCTTTGTCATGAAAAGTTTTTATTCTACTGCATGTCAGACTCACTCTTTTAATACCCTAGAGAGATGTAAGCAGCTTCAAGTAAAATTGTCACAAATCCTAAGCTTATGCTTCTCTGTTGAAACTTCTATCTTGCTCAAGTTTATATGGCGATTTTTCTCTCACTTCACTAATTTTTGTTCTGATTTGCTCGTGGTTGTGTACTCATTTGCAGATTCAAGCACAAGATATTCGTGTGGGTAATATTGTGTGGCTCAGGGAGAACGAGGAAGTGCCTTGCGATCTTGTTCTAATTGGTACCTCTGATCCACAAGGTCTATGTTATGTAGAGGTAAGTTCACATCCAGAAGCTAATCTATTCTGGCAGTTTCTGAAAGAAGTTATTATTCCCATGTTAATTGGTTTGTACCATGTTTTATTGGTTAAATAGGATGTTAATCTATACATTTTGCAAGTTCATTTAGGTATGTACTATTTCTGGTTAAATAGGTAGCTTGTTTGACTTAAACAACTGAATCATGAATCTGGAGTATGTAAGAATTCAACGGAATGAGGAGAACAAAACATACTTTTGATGAAAACCACTATTTATTAAACAGTCCTGTTCTCGTTTGTGTGCCTGTGGCTGCTCAAGCTAAAAGGTTTAACTGGAATTCAGGCCCTTCTTTTGTCAAGTGATGCTTATTGCTTATGAAATGTAGATGATCCATTTCGATTTTGAAGTAGACTTTTGGTTTCCCGTTGTAAATTCGAAGAATGCGTTGATCATAGTTGTCTTTCATGCTACTGAATTTGTTATCTGTAATCTCCTCTTGTATGATTTTAAAGTGCAAAATAATTCTACATGTACAGACTGAAACCAGTAGATAAGTACAGCAGTGGGAACAACCTAGAAACCCAAAAGTAACCTCTATAAGGGAATATGCCAACTTTGGCAGGTCATGTTATTAGGGGAATGAAGGACTTGGTGGGGAATGAAGGACTTGGTAGGGCATGAAGTGGGAAAGATTAGATGAGTTTGAAGGACTTGCAAGGGCTCACACATTTGTTGGATCTTATCTCCTTGTAGTAGTTATTGTTGATTATAAATTAGGGAGAAGTTACTATAGTACAATCAGTTAGAGTTAGAGTGAAGACATGATTAGAGTGTTAGAACATTACCAGAAGGCAAAGAAACAGCAACCCTTCTGCTCTAACTGGCAAAATTTAAGGCTTGCATTACAATTTTGTTCGTTTAGACTGGCTCGTAGCTTTTTCATTGTACACACTTTAATAATGGAAAAGAAAAGCTGCAGTACCTTCTGTGAACACTCTACCAGCATGAAACATTCTTAATGTTAGTTGAGTGCCTGGTCCCCAATGGATTAGAGAGACTTGGATAGATTCAACTTGGCTGCTAGAGAGAATGTTTCAAAGAAATCCACACCATAAGCCCGTATGTTAGAAAGGTAAGCGTATCCCTTAGACTGAGAGGGAATAGTCCGGATCTTGGACTTGATTAGGTGCCCAAGTTTATCAACTTGATCCTGAAAGCCTTTTTTCGGGTCACATTAGTGTTCGAATTTCTTAGCTCCCTTTCCAGATTGTTACTGCAAAAAGAAGAGTGAACCTTGTCGTATTTAAACGCAACGAAGTCATATTATTGGAAAATGGAAGTTACGTCTTCATCAAAGCTTTTCTTGCTTTTCAGGAAGGAGAAAAGAACAAACAGATGCTCACCAATATAAAAGGGAAAAAAGTATTAATTGGTTCCAGTTCTCTAGAAATTCAGATTATTAGAAAGACTATGAAATTCAAAGTTTATTAAGTGTCCTGATCATAGACATGGTTTACAGAACAGTATTAGGCTGGAGGGTGAAATGTGTTTGTATGCTATATTTCAGGGACTGTAATATAAAATCATATTTTGCAGACATCTGCTTTGGATGGTGAAACTGATTTGAAGACAAGGGTGATACCTTCAGCTTGCATAGGAATTGATTTTGAGTTATTACACAAAATCAAGGCAAGATTTTCCATACTCCGTCAATAATAATATTTTTTTATTAATCTTAAAATTATAGTGGTGATTTCTTCAAACTTGTATCTTTCTGTAGGGCGTGGTTGAGTGTCCCCCTCCTGATAAGGATATTAGAAGATTTGATGCGAATTTGCGACTCTTCCCTCCATTCATTGACAATGACATATGTCCTCTAACCATCAAGAATTCTATTCTCCAATCATGCTACCTGAGGAATACAGAGTGGGCTTGTGGTGTTGCTATCTATACAGGCTAGTTATATAGTACCATGTACAAAGCCATAACTTATCATCTGAGGGCTGATTGTCTATATTATTACTACAGAAGAAATTCTGAATTCCACATTGAGTGCAGCTTCCATTTTTTGTCTTCTGGGTTGGGAATTGTGGTTTGTAATTGCTATCGTGTGAGAGCTAAAATGTTTTTGACTAGATTCTTGAATGAGAATACGAGGAGCAACACATTTCTTGGGACAAATCTGCTTTAGTGAGTAGGGGTGTAAATAAACAGAGACGCTCGAGAGCTGAGCAAGAGTCTAATCTTAGCGCTTATTTAGTAAAAGAACCGAGCTAGAGCTTTGTACAGCTCGGCTCATTAGCTTGCGAACTTTTGTAATTTATATATATATATATGTAATGGGAAGTAGAGAGTAGTTATTTAATACATTAAAAATATCCATGCCCAAATAATTAGATATTGGTGCTTTTTAGTTTGTTTCTCTGGGACTAATATTCCCACATCGACTGGGGACTTGAAAACACTCCTCTCCTTTTTGTCATAGGTAACCATATAACTGTTGGATAATGGCCCCGTAACTAAGGCAGTTTAAGATAATGGGCCTCTTAACGAGCCAGCGAGTAAGAGCTCGAGCCTAGTATTATCAAACGAGCTCGAGCTCCATGTGGCACCTCTGGGCTCGCGGCAGCTTGAGTCCGAGCCAAAACATAGTTTTGAGCCTGCGAGCCGAGCTGAGCCTGCGAGCCGAGCCTGCGGCAGCTTGGGTCGTCTCATTAACATGCTTATTAGTGAGGGTTTTTTGGCAACTGTTATTCTTTATTTTGCTTCGGTTGTTGATCTATAACTACAAGCATTATATCTTTAGGAAATGAAACCAAGCTGGGTATGAGCAGGGGTATACCTGAACCAAAGCTCACAGCTATGGATGCCATGATTGACAAGTTGACTGGAGCGATATTCGTATTCCAGATAGTGGTGGTTATGGTTCTGGGCATAGCTGGGAATGTGTGGAAGGACATGGAAGCAAGAAAGGTTTGTCTCATTTTTGGAGTTTGTTTTCCCTGTAGTTTTGTACTTTGTTTTTCTTGTAGATTCTCATTACAGTTTGCCTTTCGGAAAAAATAAACCTAATCGATGTTGTATTTGCAATCAATGGATGTTTAGACTTTTGTTGTCCATTTATGTAGTTTTTGAATCTCCCATGAATATTTAGTTATTATTTACCTATCTATACCCCGACTGAGTATATCCAATAAAGTCAGAAGGGTTTGCATGGGGGGCAAATTTTCTCTTTACTGCTCAGGAATGTGAACAAAACATGATTTTTGTATGCGGACCTTCTAGCGTATGATTTTAGACATAACCTCATGTTTAAACTTTAACTACTTGTTATACTTTCAAAAGAAGGTGCTGATTACATATTACTTTTTCGTCTCTTGTTGCCACCGTAAGTAACTAACTCATAATATTTTCTTTTGTAGCAATGGTATGTGGAATATCCAAATGAAGGCCCTTGGTACGAATTAATGGTCATCCCATTAAGATTTGAGCTTCTCTGTTCTATCATGATACCCATTTCTATAAAGGTATGCTGTCTAATATGCTTACCTTTTCTTTTTCTCAGTTGACTTGGTTTTAATGTGCGATGTGAACATGTAGTGATAATTATTCTTAAAGCTGATTCTCCAGAAGTCGTGTTAGCAGCACAGGTCAACAGAAAAAGAGCAAGGGCTTTTTGGTAGACACAACAAAACTTTGGCCATATGATTGAGAGATTCTAGTTTTGCTAGCTCTGGTCTTTCACTCCATTCTTTTTCTACACTGATTAAAAAATTGCCGAAGTATGATTTAGCCCTTACAGTGTGACCAAAGCTAGCAAAACTAGAATTTCTCAATCATTTATTAGTTTTGCTAGCTCTGGTCATACTGCAAGGGCTAAATCATACTAAGGCAATTTTTTAATCAGTGTAGAAAAAGTATGGAGTGAAAGACTGGAGCATGAAATCAGCTTCAGGCTAACATTTAAGGATTAGGATATCTTACTTTACTGAGCTGCCTCTTATGAGGAGAAAACTCTATTCGACACACTTGTGTTGAGTATAGCTGTACAGGCGACAACCTCTGCAAATGGAGCAAGGTTTTACATGTGTCCTTGTTGAAAATTTAAGGAAGTTTGTTCCTTATTGACTATGTATCATTGATTATAAAAAAAAATAAAATTGTGTCATTAAGATTTGTGCAAATGTATTTCCTCAACTTTTATAAACCTTCTAATGATTTGTATTGCCACAGTCCTCACTGAAAATTGCCAAATTCAGATTACCTTTTTTCTGCCTGACCAAATAATATTTAGGAAACCTGCTTTTTTACTATTTGGGGGAAAATGGAATATGAAAAAGTTATTTTCATTAGGGGCTGATGCCTTTGTGAGGAATGAAATTGCAGGTTACATACTGTTGATGGGGCTGATATCAATATTAAATCTAGTCCAATCACAGTGTGCTAGGAAGCACGGATGTACCAAAATGGATGCCATGTCTCTGTCTGACATGTATTGGATGCACATTTTCTGCGGGACACTTAAAAATATGTATCGGATGCTTCTTTGGTGTGATTATCTTTTCCTGAAACTTCTAAAATTTTGTCGGAGAATCAATATAACATATCCTGGGACAATAACTTGCCTTTTAGATAAGCTCTGTTTGAGTTGAAACGGAAAATAATTATTACAAATATTAATATATTAAGGAGTTAAATAATATATATTCAATTGTGTTACTATTGTTGACTGTGTTGAGTTTTATACAGACTTATTGCTATATTTTCAGAGCCGAAAACTTGTAGTTTTTCTCTTGAACATATTTGTCTCTGATAAAATAATATTTAACTATATTATATTAGGTATCCATGACTTATTGGTGATTCCCTTTTTTTATAATTGGTGTGTATCTAGGTTCAACATCCATGCATATTCATGCTTTTCAACTTAGTTGTTGTTTGTTAAGAACTCAAGAATCAATACTACCTTTTTTCTTCATTGTTAATCCTTTCTATATTTTATATTTTGGTGATTACTCATATACAAAATTATTCTAAAAATTACAAAAAATTGCAGAATCTCCACTGTATCTACATCTGGCATTTTTCAGAAATTGTCGAATTTGTGTCTGTATCCGTCTCTGATTCCACACTCCTACCTGAGTTTGTGCTCCTTAGACAGTGTGCTTTGATATTTTTACAGTTGAGTGTTGACTCTTATGACAATGCTTTGAAAATTCCGTTGGTTAACAGTATGTTATGAATGTAAATTACTATGAATTGTTGTCAACATATCTCATTCGGAAATCTCAGTTGTTAGCTTGAGGATTTATTACTTCTAAAATTATATTTAATATGTCTGCTCACTGGTGGCTTCACTTTTCATCAATAATGAGTCATCATGTGTAATTATGTTTTTCAATTTTGTTGGTTGTATGACTTGAATGATGCTAATGTTCTCTCCGCTACTATGTTCAATTGTTAACTACCACCTCATGGAGAACCTTAAGCTTTTTCTGGTGGGGGTAAGTCTGTAGCAACTGTAATAAATGCATTCAGTAGTTTCACGGATACCCTTGATGGATCGACAGATGCATTTATCTTTGGTTTGCTTTTATTTCCTTTTGAAGTAAGTTGGTGAATTCAAAAGATTTGATTATGTTGAGTTCTCGTTTTTTGTTTTATTATTTGCATTGTACGTGAATGATAGCAATCTTATTAAATTCTGTTTGGCCAATGATGTAACTCCATTTTCCCTATTAGTTTTATATGGTGGGACATGCATGTAGATATTTAGTTAATTTAGCTCCAAAGTTGATTTTGTTAAGTCCAGATTATAGAAGTATCTTTTTTAATTGCTGGGGCTTTCATATTTGCACCAATTCTAATTAGGATCATTCATTTGGTTTTCAAACTGTATCATGGAGAACTTCTGAATCTGAATGCGCTAAAGATTAGCTAGAATGTTTGTGCTGCTATTGACAGGTGTCCCTGGATTTTGTCAAGAGTTTGTATGCCAAATTTATTGACTGGGATGAGGAAATGATCGACCCAGAAACAGGAACTGCAACCTATGCAGCAAAGTAAGAACAATGAAGCTGTTTTTTTCGTTTTTATTCAAATCCTATATTCATATGGTTAGATTGCATGTATCAAATCCTCCCAAACCCTACAATGCGGGAGCTTGTGCGTTGAGTTGTCCTTGCATATAATATACTTGTACCTCCTGGCCATATGGGTCTTTTTTCTGGTGGTTTCTGTTTTAGTTTCCATACAAGAAGATGAAAATGGGTATAAATTGAACTGTTGATTGTTGTTTCAGTCTCATGATAAAATAACAACATAACTAGTCTTAATTCCTAGAGTTTTGGGGTCGGCTTAACGGAGCCAAAGTAAGATATCATGATGGGTTGTCTTCCTGTCATGATATCTTTTGTTATTTAAATTATAATAATATAATTATAATTTGTGATTTGTTTGCGCACAATTTTAATAATTTCACTTGTTATTAATGTGTATGGCAGCTCAGCAATTAGTGAAGACTTGGGACAAGTTGAGTATATTTTGACGGATAAAACAGGGACCCTAACTGAAAATAAAATGATCTTTAAGAGATGCTTTGTTAGTGGAATTTACTATGGGAATGAGAGTGGGGATGCTCTGAAAGGTTTGTTTTCCATGGTTTTAGTTGTCTTTTTCAAAATCTGAGCTCTCTTTGCTTCAAAATGCTTTTCAATCTTTTTGCCTGTCACTTGAATCATGTTAATATGTCGAAGCTTAATCTGTGCCATCTTTTGTACTCAGATGTGAAGCTACATGATGCTGTTTCTAGTGGTTCCCCTGATGTTGTTCGATTTATTACTGTTATGGCAATTTGTCATACCGTCGTACCAGTGCGAAGGTAATTTTAGTCTGAGCATTCTTTTTTTCTAAATCCAACTGTAAGTTTAGAAAATTCTAATCCCGAGCTTCCATTTTCCATGTACTGTACAATCTTATATGCAGTCTGAAATTTTTTTGTAGCAAGAGTGGATCAATCACATATAAGGCACAATCCCAGGATGAGGAAGCTCTTGTTCGTGCTAGTGCCTCGTTGAATATGGTTTTGATTAATAAGAATGCAAATGTTCTTGGTATGATCATGTTTCTTTTGGGCCTGTTATGTATCACGTTCTTCAGCTAGTTCTTTTGCTTAAAAGTGATCTCTAGGTGTTCGTCATCTGGCAAAAAAGTAGTTTCTTTTCCCCTGGAAAATGGAAGAGAATTGGAAAAGAGTAGTTAAGAAAAATTGATAACACGGTGTGATATGGAAAATTTCTTTTTTGGTGGCAGTACCTACCAAATTTCTTCAATTGTAAGGATGTCTCTTGGCTTGGGAAAAAGTTATTCGTCACTCTGTGTTAGACGTCCTGTTGCTCTGCTGCAGGGTTTTCAAACCAGTCTTTTTCTTGATGCTTTTTTAACATACTTCTTTTTCCAATCGCAAAACTGGTGCTATTGTGCTGCATGAGGCATCTGGTAGCAGTCACTGATTATAAATTCTTATCTTTTGAGGTTGCAGAAATTAACTTCAATGGTGCTATTTTGCAATACGACGTTCTCGACATTCTGGAATTCACTTCTGATAGAAAAAGAATGTCAGTAGTTGTAAGAGAATCCAAAAGTGGCAAAATCATCCTTCTGTGCAAGGGGGCTGATGAAGCTATTCTTCCTCTTGCACGTGCTGGTAATACTTAATATGCTTTTAACTCTTGTCGTAATTGATTTCTGGATTCCACCAAAAGATGCATACTAGTAGTCAGTAGTCCGAAACTTCAAGACCTTGTGCTTGATTACTGCTTACCATTATGAGGTGCCATTCTCATATATAGGATAGTATCAAACTTTGAGACTTTCTGCTTCGTTTAATGGATCTACATTCAGAGCTCTGAACATGATGCAGATTAGGAAATAGAATAATAATAATAATAATTAGTTTGTCATTTAATTATAATGTCTCTTTAGTGATTACTTAGTTAAGATTTGATTTATCATTTAGGCATATTCTAGAGAGATTTCGTTTCTATCCTAACATTTGTTGTAAGCCTATATATAGGGGTATGATGTAACTGGATTATGAATAAACATTGTGTTTAGAAAGAGTGGGGTTCTCTTAGACACCCTTTTGTTCGTTTTTGTCAAAACGTCCACCCTTTTGTTCATTTTTGTTAAAACATTCGTCAATCAATTCGGTATTTATTACCGTCCTACATCAGAACATCTATGGATTTCCTTTTTTCCGCGCTCCCTCTTTCTTTGGGGTTGTTAAGAGTCGATCAGTATTTACTTTGTTCCTGATCCTGGCATGCAAGGAAAGATTTAAGTTAGCATTGACCAGTCTATTCTTAAAGTTTTGTTTTCTCAAGTAGATTTTGACCTAATATACTGTAATTGCGTAACTGCAATCTGTGTTACTGTTAGTAAACCCCATCTAAGGTCTTGCAAACTTTATTCTCCATCATGTAATGGAAAGAATACACCATTAACCCTGACAGGAGGAGAAACAAATGACTCGACAAGTTTTAGTCATAGTTTGAGCCCCAAATTCATCCTCACAAATATGATTTCGAAGAAATCTTAAACACGTTCTTTGTAGTTTCTACTATTTTTATTTTTGTTGTAAAGCATAAAGTGAAGTTTTTATTGTTATTTTGGCATTACACCTCAGCGTATACATTGTTGCCCTAACAAACACATGATTCAACATGTGTGCTTCCTTACCTTGGTCTTCTAGTTGGTTTTTTCATGTCTCTATTTATGTTGTATGTTAAAGTGCCCCAACTAGGGTCCCTTAAAACATCTGAAGAATCAACTTAGTTAATTACAAATCAAGAGGATTGCAATTTGAGTTATATTTCAGTTAAGTGTTTCATGCCATATTTCTTCTCGTCCTCTATTTTGCTGCTTGAGATCTCGCAAAACATGATTTTAGTAAGCAAGTTTGAACTTATATTGTTATGTAAAATTCTAAGCTTTTTGTATCTAGTTGAGGCACCCATGCTTCATTATAATTTGAAGCAGCAGGTTAAATATATTTGTGACGGTTTCTTATTAGCACCTTGCTCATGAAGGAAGTAGATGGCTACTTGGAGCTTGTTCTGGCCTTTTTTCTGCCTTTCCTGCAGATTTGCCAAGTTGTTGTGCTTTAGTTTTTGAGTATTTGATGAGGGCTGTGAGCCTTTTATTGTGTGTAAGTGTTTCTTGGATTGATTATAGCTCTTCACCTATATCCACTGCCTGGTTCTTTTTACATTCAGGGCAGCAGACGAGGACCTTTGCTGAAGCTGTTGATCAATATGCTCAATTGGGACTTCGAACATTATGCTCGGCTTGGCGCGAATTAGAGGAAGAAGAATATCGGGAATGGTCTTTGATGTTTAAAGAAGCTAATAGCACATTGGTTGATAGGGAGGTAATAGTACTCCTAACTTGAATTTCTATAGGTTAGGGCCATGCACGCCTCCATTGCGACTTGTGGGTCATGGGCTTGTCCCGTTTGAAACAGCCTCTCTGGAAACAGGGGTAAGGCTGTGTACATCAAACTCTGCAATGCAGTAGCTTTGTACACTGGACTGTCCATAGAATATCAATAACATTTTTCTTATATTAGCATGAGCAATTATCTTAGTTGGTAATTGACAAACCCTATTGCCTTGATTTTTTATTCTTAAGTGGAAAGTAGCCGAAGTCTGCCAAAGATTAGAGCATGATTTTGAAATACTTGGAGTTGCTGCAATAGAAGACCGTTTGCAGGTTAGCTTTTTGTTTGTTATACTAATGTGTTTTCTGCAAATAGAAACATAAGGAAGAGATAGATTTTGCATGTCCTACAGTGCTTTGGATTCTGAATTATTATTATTATTTTTTTTGTATCGATTTTAAATAACTCTTTAGGATGGGGTTCCCGAAACAATTGAGATGCTAAGAAAAGGCGGTATAAATTTCTGGATGCTAACTGGCGACAAGCAGAATACTGCTATACAAATTGCCCTTTCATGTAATTTTGTATCTCCAGGTGAGTTTATTCTTTTTTTTGGGTGGTATTAATCGTCATAATTACACAAAAATGACATGCAAAAGGAGGTTTTTTGAAACTTTAGCCTGTTTCAAATCTTCCCACCTCTGACACCCACTTATTTGTGGGTTATTCCTTCATGGCATCTCATTTTGAAAATAGAATTTTCAAAATGCTTTTCTTTTCAATGAAAATGAATGCAGTAAGAAAACATATTTTGATAATGATTGCCAAAAAAAATGAAATTTTTTTGATTATGCAGTCTATACTGCAGGTGGTTTTCAACACATGAAATGCTTGATATCTTGAAATTTTGGGTTTTTCATGATTGAGAAAGTAGGAAAAGAAAGGGATGGAAGAGGAAACTTTGGACAGCAATATGGCTTTGTCTCACGGGTGCATCATAGATGAAAACCCAGTCTTAGGGACCCAAGTATGCAGCCCAGCCCTGTCTGTTGACCAACCACACTAAGCCACCAAACTAAACCACCAAAGAAACAAATAAGATTTATGGGAGTTGGAAGTGATATTGTATTGCTTACAAGAACCCTTTGGTGGGGAGGCAAACTTGCACGCACTAAATCCTCCCTATGTGACATTCCGAGTCATTCAAAAGTGGCACCAACGTACATCGCCTGTGGTTGAAAGGTCGTATAATATTTATAAAATAAAATAAAGGCAACAAAGAAGACATCTGGTTGTGTGGCAAAAGTTGTACTTTTTTCTTGTTATCTGTATGGAAAAGCAGCTTGTTCATGTGAAGGTGCCTTCTTAAACCTCCAGCAAACTTCAGCTGCCTACTTACGTAGCTTCAGCCAATGATGTGTCCGTTACATTACTAAGTTGGCAGCCCTTGACACCGTATCAACTAGAGAAGTCCATTAGTTCCTGGGCTAATTTGTTTTTCCCTATTCTAAAGTAATTATTCCAGGAATATTTTCTGGGGAACTAGGTTTCCTGTTAAATCTTTTTTGAAAAATCTTATCCTTTATTCAGTTCGGGTGAACGTTTGAAAATCTCTCGCCTTGTAATCAAGTAGGTTTTGCATTTTACATGGACAGCCAGTTTAGTTATTTGTTTTCCTTGAAAATCTAAAACTAAACTCACAGATGGTTTCCTCTGTTATCATACTTTTGCATTTGAATAAATCTAACGTGGTTTGAATAGGATAAAGTATGATATTAAATTATATAAGGTGGAGTGCTGAATATTGTAAAACTTTCCTTGTTCATATCATAATGTTTTTCCTTACTCCTACCTTTAACCTCTATTTTTAAAATTGTTGCAGAACCTAAAGGTCAACTTCTTCTAATTAATGGCAAAACTGAAGATGAAGTTTGCAGAAATCTAGAGAGAGTTTTACTTACAATGAGGATAACAAAGTCGGAACCAAAGGTACGGATATTGCACAATCTTCATGCCAACACCTGTGTAACTGGCAACTTATCATCATTCACGTGATCATACATTTTTTTGTTATTAATATTTCAACGCTGAGCAGTTCCATACCAAGAAAAATATGCATGTTTACATTTAGTCATTTAGATTTAGATATATATTTTTCTTAGGAATAGAATGTTATCGTATAATGATATGATACTTCCTCATGTTTTGTGACTCTGTGTTGAGGGAAAATACTTTTTTCTTTTCTTTTATTTCCTTTCCTTGGTGTCTTTCATAACCGTTAATGACATCCCCGCAAGCTTTTTTTCCAATCTCAAACAATTATCTTTTTACAGGATGTGGCTTTTGTCATTGATGGTTGGGCGCTTGAACTTGCACTTAAGCATTTCAGAAAAGCATTCACTGAGTTGGCAATTTTGTCAAGGACAGCCATATGCTGTCGTGTTACCCCATCTCAAAAAGCTCAGGTACTTATTATGTGCTTTGACTTCATTGAGATTCAAAGCATTAAGTTATGGATCTTTATTCTTATTGTGAGCCTTGTATTTATTACTTTTGCCTTTGTAGTAGATCAGTTGTTGCTAAGGATGCACTAACCGAATATGATGAACAGCGAGAATTTAATGTTCCTTTGGATTTAGGGATTTGAAATCTCCGAGGATTTGAAATTTTTAATTCCTTTTTTCCAGAACTAACATTAACTTTACTACATGTACCATTTGTGATATTATTTGCCATTAAGTCACAGAGGCACTTCCAATGGAGAAATCGTCACTCTTTTGAAGTAAAAAAGATTGGCCTTCCATCTCATTGTCATGCATTTGATCTTTATGTTAACTGCTGTTTCATCTTAGTACAATGTCACAAGTACTTCTTTCTCTTGCAGCTTGTGGAGTTACTTAAGTCATGTGATTACAGAACTTTAGCAATTGGTGATGGTGGGAATGATGTGAGAATGATACAACAAGCCCACATTGGGGTGGGCATTAGTGGTAGAGAAGGACTACAGGCAGCAAGAGCAGCTGATTATAGCATCGGAAGTAAGTCCTTTTAGATTTTAAACCTACTGTCATTGATTGTATGTAAGCCATTCTTGATTGAATTCCAGTAATACCATCAATTATTTCTTTTATTTCATGATATGCTTTGTATTTCAGTGGGGTGGGTCGTGTTTTGAGGTTCATTTATTGACATCATGCATTATACTTTTTGCAGAATTTAGATTTCTGCGAAGGCTGATCCTCGTCCACGGGCGGTACTCATACAATCGCACTGCATTTCTGTCACAATATTCTTTCTACAAGTCCCTTTTGATATGTTTCATTCAGATCTTGTGCGTATTTATTTCATTCTCTTTTTCTTAGTTTCCCTCTAGTATTCTCTTTGTGCTAATCGTCATGTTCTATTCACCCTATATTTTCTGATCAGCTAACTGTAGAACATGTCCAGCTTCTCTTTTATTTCAGGAGTCTCTGGTACTAGTCTTTTCAATTCTGTCAGCTTGATGGCTTATAACGTATTCTACACTAGTATCCCCGTTTTAGTGAGTGTTCTCGACAAAGATCTTAGTGAAAGAACTGTGATGCAGCATCCTCAAATTTTGTTTTACTGCCAAGCGGGAAGGTTATGATTTCTTCTTCTCTTTATTTCCTTTATGATTGTTTCACTTTGTTCGGAAGTTACAAATTAAGGAAAGTGTTGGAGCAAGTTAAAGCAAGCATTGCATCTGTGAAATTAGGAACTGGGCATTGTGTTGTTGATCACATTTATTCTTGTTAAGATTTTGTATTTTTTAACTACAGGCTTCTAAATCCTAGCACATTTGCTGGATGGTTTGGGAGGTCTTTGTACCATGTAAGTGAAATTTATTACTTCTTTCTCATTATTTATTATCCTTGGATGGATTTCAATTTTTGGAACTGTAGAATGCTTAAGTTGGTTACAACCGAAACAGTGAACTGCTTTGTGTAATATTCGTACATATTATGATGAACTCTTTTACCTCTGTTTCTCTGGACGAAAAGTGCTTCCGTGGCCACCATTCCTGTAATATGTGAACGAATGTTGAAACACCAAAAACATGGAAGAATACGAGCATGGTGCTTTCTGTCGGAGACGAAGCGGAGCAAGTGCATGGGCTTGCTAAAGGTAATTGATTAACCTGTTTGTGCCTCTCTGATACCGATCCACCAGCTTCCGATCCACCAGCTTACCGACCATGCTTTTCCCCTGGATTTTCCATAAATAGGCTAAGAACATCAACTTAATGTGCCCGGCCTCAAGAATGATTTGATCACCCATTCTTCCGTACCCTGGTGGAGGGCCGGAGACTAGACCTCTACTTTTTGTCAAACGACTTCGTACCTCTTGGAAACTTTTACTCTTTAGAGGGTAGGGTTTACCCACAAGATGTTCAGTAGAAAGAGACGAGATGAGACGACCTAGGTAAGCAAAAGATTGACGAAGGAAGGGACGTCATAGGGATGCTAACGGCATTCTAAGCTCTCGATCCATACACGAGAGCAACTAGGTAGAATGGTGTCCAGGGGGTGGAAGGGAGATAGAAGACGAAGTCGGGAAGCTCCGGAGGTATGCTTGCCTTACAAGGTGAAAAGACAATCGAAAGAGGGGCGCGGCCGGACCACACATGTCTTGTGGATAAGGAGGGGTCTTCTGTGAGTACCGTGTATAGGTTGAGATTCCAAGGCAAATGAAGAAAGAATGATCACATGCCCGCTGAGAAAGACCTAGAGCATTTCTCTCTTTGAAGGTCACACAAGAAGGCTCTTCGACCGACAGTAGGAATTAGTGCGTGCTGAAAAAAGGACTTTTCTTTCTAAGTGAAGGGCAGGAGAAAGAATCTTGCATCTATCTCGAGTTGCTCCCTTGAGCGATCTATCCCTGGTTTTGTGACGTCGAGTTTGTTCTATTCGGCTCCTATCAAGCTTCGCTTCGCGCATGATAGCGGAGAAGGAAGTCGCTCGCTAGTGCACCTCACCCAAGGTTCACGTCGCTAGGTCAATTCATGCTTCGACGCACTCCCGCCTCGTGTTTTCGACAGAGTGTTGTGCCATACTTCGAGAATGACACGGTTCGGAGGAACTCTAACTCATTTGGGTTCAAGCTCCTTCTTCCAATCCCGTAGAGAGGCCTGGAAGAATTGATTGAGAATAACAAGACGATTGACCAATTGAATCATCTTAAATAAAGACATCATGCCCTAGAAAGCGAAGGTGAGTAAGAGACCCAGGGGAATTCTACGAAGATAGAAGAGCGGACTTCTGAGGAGACTGGAAGAAAGAATAGGAATGGCGAACTGGAACCTCATCATCTGCAGGTTTGGTGTATATTTGTCCTATTCGTAATGAACCCAACCTTGCGTCAGGGAAAACCCTAAGACTGACGGGGCTAGCCGGGCCTACAGGAGCTTAACAAATTCCACCTATGTAGTGACTCGCATTCAACAACTAAGAGTCTTCCTTCTCATCTCCTTCTTTGGAATTGCATTCTTCTTCATTTCCCACACTTGCTTGCCTTTACTGATAGAAGTTTGTCACTGACGGGACTGAAGTGAAGAATTTCGTTAGTTAGGACAGAGCCACCCAAGGGGACTCCATAGTAAGAAGAAAGACTAAAGCACCTGCCTAGCGCTTGCCGACATCGTTCGA
>MKEJ01019529.1:25000-27500 GCA_001753735.1 Embelia ribes
TTCATTGTTTAGGAGATTTCTATTATTCTGTGATCCTACCAAAGAAAGTCATCTGTCCCATCACGACGAAGTCTCTATCTTTCTCCAGCCAGAGATTGCAATCGCAGACGAGGAGCATCTCTTTCAGTGAGGGCTAAATGTTGACCACTCGTTGATCTCCGCCTACGACTACATGCGATAGCTACCAGTTGGCTGTTCCCGAAATAGAAAGTCAAACTCATGTGAAAGCTTCAGCCACACGTGGATCCGCAATGACGATATCGTCACCGAGGAGAGCATATTTACGGAATACCCGAGAAGGGTATACTTTATCCTAACAATACCATATAAGAAAATGATGGCATAGTGCGAAGAGAGGCAATGATAATAGTAGTCCAACTCATAGTACGCATCATGTGAGTAGCCCTTGCGTACTTAAGAAATGAATGAACCACAGCCTAATGCCTTCCTTCCCGAGTGAGATGCCCGCTGGGACTATGAAGACTCTTAGGAGATTCTACTTGGAAATGTGCTTACTTCTTTTCTTACACAGCTGATCTTGGACTTGCAAAGACTGATTGCAACCGGGGTATAGCTTACCACCCATTGATTAGCTCGATGGGATATTAAGAATAAGCAGCAGCCTCATATGAGGAGATGGCCAAAGAGAGAGGCTCCACCTGGTGATGCCAATCCTTGATAACAAGAAAAGACGAGCACATGACTAAGAGGGAACGCATCCTCTTCTTCTTCTGAGTTCAGCGCTAGTAGCTCCTTCATTTCTGCTAGGCTGATTAATTAGGCTAGGCTGCGAAAAGAGAGTGACTATCTGTGAAAGCTGCTAAGCCTTCCTCTCACTACAAAAGGACCTCTCTAGCCAACGGGTCAGATTTCATTCCTCAACTTCTCAGGAGATCGGGTACCCCTTACTATCCCTTGTCCTCTTTTTTTTCATTATTCTTTTTTTCATGCCCCTAAGAAACTTCCTATTGCAAATGCCAAAGCACCAAGAGCGGCAACTTGTAATTCTTTCATACCCTCCGCTCAGGGAAAAGAGCTAACTGCTGCGGGAGAGGCTACTTATCTTTGAATTCATTCACGGAAGAGACCTACCAAATCAGCGCATCTCTATAAGAGAGAAGTCATGTTCACATGTCTTGTGAACTTTCAACCATCAAGAGTGTAAGGTCAAATGAACAGTCTCTTCTTTTATTCATTTTTGAACCCTCTTTGAGATCTTCTCAGTTCTCTGGTTCCTAGCCCAAGCCCAAGGGCGATAGAGACTCTACTTATTGAGTTGCCTTCACTCGGAGTTCTACTTTCTTCCTATTCCCCTGCAAGGGAAAGTACGTAGAAGCCATGTCCGCTAAAAAAGTCTTTCCCTATATATAGGAGATCTCTTCCCAAAGTCAACTGAATCAATGGCACCAACAGCTGAAATAGCATCCCTTTTTTCTCAATAGGGGACTCCTCTTCTCTATTCTCTATTATCTATTCCTTGTGTGGGAGGTCCCGCATGAGTAGAGGCGCGCAGGCAAGCGAATAGGAAAGTAGTCTTTATCTGCGGCAAGCATATAAAGTACCGAACTGCCCGAGGAGTAGGCTTCCCGATGCGGAACTCTATTCACGATGGGAAGTAGGCAGATCATCTTTTCGATGAGAAGGTCCAGTTCCCAAAGCTTCGGAGTTCTATTCTTTCTTGCCTTCAATCTCAAGGAGAAATGCAACCTAACTCGCACTGCATGAAAGCCTAAGAGGTCAATTTCTTTCTTGCCTTAGGGCACGATATCACTTCCTTTTCCTTCCGCAGTCAGACTTCCTCTAAGAAAGGAGGAAAGTTAGGGGAGTGAATGGGATTAGATAGCCCAGTAGTCCTAGCCGTAACCGATGGATACTAGGTGCTCTAGCTAAGGTAAGGCCTTAAGTATCCCGCCTGATGAGCCTCACTCTCTTTGAGAAATGATGTGCGCTACACCGCTAGCCTTCTTCCATACAGCCATCAGAATATCTGCTTACCAGGGCGGATGCCCCTTTCGTCTTTTAAGCTTAACTTAATAAGATTCTTAATTTTTAACTACAACCTTAGCTCTAGCGGAGACTTAAGACTTTTTATTTGAACAATAAACTACGTCCCCATCGGCTTTAGGAAGGGCCTTAGCCTTAGCTCCAAGATCTCAGTTTGCATCAAGATTTCGGTTCTCACCAGGAGCCGATTGCTCTTAAGGATAAACCGATGGAACATAGTAGTGAATTTCTCTCTCCCGATCCGGTTTCGGTTAAAGAATCTGTCTATCCATCAGGTTAGGTTTCGACCTAAGCATGTAAAGGCTTCCTCGTAGGGTAACCAAACCATGCCTCGCAGCATTGATTTCTTCTTTTCATTCTCAGAACAATCTACAGAAAGACTTAACGTCAACCAAATAGGAAGCTTAATCCAATCCTCATCCTCACCTTCGGAACGGGCTCGAGAGCTTCAATCAGACTGAGGGAGCGGGGAAAGCAGCAGAAGGGCGGTCGGAGC
>MKEJ01019529.1:37500-45000 GCA_001753735.1 Embelia ribes
CTTCTTTCTCTATTGATGATAAGTAGGGTTTCCCTCACTAGATTAAACTACTGAGCGATGCCCGCAAACCCATCTCTAGGGAAGGAGAAGCGGCCTCCCTTATCGAGATAGCAGGGACTTGAAGGGTTGGGGACAATACAAAAATGGAGACTGAGCAGAAAGAGCTTCCAGACCTTTTAAACGTTTTGAATGACTCTCGAATTGCACATTTTCGACGTAGGTGCGACGAATCTTTCAACTTTGGGACGACTCCCTGACCTTTGCTTGGGTTGGCCCATTCCTACTGACTTTGACCTGACACCTTCCTGTGACTTGACACCTTAACCAAACCAGTCCTCCTGTCTTGAATGGAGGGAATCGGTTTAAGAATTCCTTATGAAAGTGACCAGCCAAGCAAGGCCCAAGAAAGAAAAGTCCCGAGGGCAGACCTAGATCTTGAAGAAAGTGTCTATTCTAAGATCTATTCCTATAATCCGTTTACCATATCTTTATTCTATGTCTGTACCTTGATCTGGTATTCCCCCAACCAAGAAAGGAACGAGAAGCGAATAAAGGAAATCCGGCCGCCTTGCCTTGGCTTGGTCAAGTGGTCGAAGGAGGGACAATTTCTTTTTGATCAATAGAAACTGGAGATAGAATAAAAAAAAAAGAAGGGAAGATCAACAACATGAGCAAGAGAGGGGTCAGCACGTTAAGGGAATTCCTTATGGTTACACTAAGTCATGCAGAGAGAAGGCCAAACGCAAATAAACAGTTGGTGAGAGACCGGCTTAGGCAACTATTCGACTGCCGGGCCATTCCAGTTGCAAAAGAAAACCATAGTGAAGGTGGGTATCACCTTCATGCGGGTGTACGCAACAAAACTGCATCCAAGAATACTGCAACTAAGAAAATGGTTTAGGTGTTCCAAGAATGGGAAGGAGGAGCAATCGATGTGAGATTTCATAAGGATTGGGCTTCTATTTTTAGATATATTCTTAAAGAGGATAAGGAACCTTTTGTATGGGGGGAGTATACGAGGCAGCAAATCATTGATATTGCCGGGGCGAGTCCAAAGCTCAAAAGGTCTAGGTCTCAGACGAGTCTCCCAGAGCAAATCATAGACAAGCTCCTAAGATGTCAGGATTGGTACGAAATATATAATGATGAGCTCTTAAGGAAGCTATCCTGGCATTCCTATGAGAGCATGAGGAACCTATATGAGGATCTACAGGTAGTTCGAGATATGCAAACAACTCTGAGAGAGAGATTGTTAGATTATTTTGAGAGACATGGAAAACGAAAACCTGAGGAGTATGAAATCGAAGAGATCGAAGATAAATATCTATTACTTGATTTGATTGCTTGTCAACTATCTTTTCACAGGCCGATAAAAACAAAGCAGCTATTCATTTATGGAGTGCCAAATATAAATATGTAGAAGAAATCCCTTTTTTTCCATATACTATCCCGTGTTTTAAGAATCTATTTTACCAGCTCCCGAGGAGATGATAGATGATCTCACTGGGGCACACACTATGATCTATGGGTTTTCGATGAATCCCATGAACCAAAGGATTCACGGGGATTTCACAAGAAAGCAAATGTGCCTATCGTAATGATAGCCAACAAACAAACTACACATGAGAGATCAGGAACCCTTTAGAGCAAGGTACAAAAGGATGAGAATAACATAAAATATACATGATCTAGATGAAAGCAGGATTATAGCAACACTTTTGGGATGCATTAGAAGAAGGGTGTGCAATTCACCCTTCGCCTTCTTTAGTACGACACCAAATCATGTTCACCTTTACTATAATTATTGCGAGGGGTACTTTATCCCTTATCACCTTGATCCAGAACAGAAGAAAGAAGCTTTTTTTTGCAAAGATTATATGGACTCATATCTAAAATTCACAAAAGAGAGACTATTTCACGCAATAAGTGAGGATGAACACCTATTAACTATTAAAGGAATCTTTTTCACAAAGCACGGACATGAGTTAAAGACAGTAAGATTTTTGAAGGATAAGAATTAGACCGGTAGAATGGCAAAAAGAACTTCGAAAGCAAGAATGGAACTTTTTTTTTGTCATTGGTTTGTATGGAGAAATGAAGACCCAAACAAGATGGATTACGCAACCTGGCCCTTAGAAATCACTTCAAACAAGGTATAGGACAGGTATAAAATAGATATCGATAACAACCGAGGAGTACCACTAATACTCACGCTAGATAACGAAGACTAAGAGATGGAGACGGAGTTCAATTGGCAAACCTACAGGGGCGAAAGAAAAGTTTAATGCAAAGAGGGGAGACTGGCTAGCCTCCTATAAAGTAAAATTAGCCCACTGCGGGGAGGATCAAGAGTGGAAGAATGACGACTAAGAATAAACAGCGAGAGGAAGAGGTATTTCAAATCCTAATATCTTCTCACGAGGGCTGATACGTTAAGGTCTTTGTCAGGAAGACCTTGCTAGCGAAGTAAGCAAGAAGAGGTATGCGCAGGTGCAGTAGTTCAAGACCTACGTTATGACTTGATCCCGGTAGGTAGGCAGCTTGAGAAAAAGATCTCAGGTTCAGTCGCCAAAAAAAACAATCGTTCGGATTCTCAAAACTCGAAGAAAAGGGTAGAAATCTAGAAGTTGCTATGACAAGGTGACTTCTGGTTCTTAACCCTTACTTAAACTACTTTGAGCTTTTCAATCCTTCCTTCTTAACACTTCACCCTAGCGTAAGCTAGGGTCCAAAGAAAAGTCCTCTCTTCTTTCGAAAAAGTAATTTCATTTGATCAAAGGATTTCTCATGTGACAAGCACTGATCGACATCTGCAAGGCGCTGCTTCAATCATCCAGATTCCCGAACCACACGTAGGCTACATCTAGCAACTAGCAGAAGTCAGGAGTGCGCAAGTCTAGTTGTTATATGCTTAACACATTAACATCGTAGAACTGCAACTCATTTGGACAAGAGCTAACTTCCTTATTCAGCTACAAGTGCAGTTAAGGTCTTCTGCTACTAATCCATACTTAGCTCAATTGCTAAATCCCACTGCCAATAAGAAAGCGGAATGCAGAGCTACCTTAGAGCGCTTTCAGTAAAGGAAGGTCAAATCGGAATTGGAAATTTCGTAATAAATAGAATGGCGAAACCTTGGTTGGAGTAGTCAGTACAATCGCTTGAGAAAAAACCTCCGTTTCATTGGTTTGGTTCGATCGGTAATGTTTCAATCCCGGGAGTGAAGAAATTCTTTAATTCACTCTTCTTCAGGTGACCAAAGAAAGAGACAAAAAGAGCATGAAGCTGCTCTGTCTTCTTTTATCGGTCGCAAACTTAGAGAACTGCAAAATGGAGAAAGGTGAAAGTCGCCGATTGCTACGAAGAACCTAATGTTTCTTTATTTTTCTGGTATGCCGCTCCGCGAGCAAGGAGTGCCACGCACGAGCGGAGCGAAAACAAAGTCTTCGATTTTGGAGGGGAAATCCTTTAATTGCGTATTGAATATAGATCCATGTCCTTCTTGTTCCACTAGCTAGGAGCAAATTCTCAGATGTCCGTTTCGTTATTACAACCTTCTTTTTGGATGTCAAAGACCAGAAGCTACGCGAAAATTCTCATTGGATCTCGGTTGTTCTTAACAGCGATGGCTATTCATTTAAGTCTTCGGGTAGCACCACTAGATCTTCAACAAGGAGGAAATTCTCGTATTCTGTATGTACATGTTCCTGCGGCTCGGATGAGTATTCTTGTTTATATCGCTACGGCTATAAACACGTTCTTGTTCCTATTAACAAAACATCCCCTTTTTCTTCGCTCTTCCGGAACCGGTATAGAAATGGGTGCTTTTTCTACGTTGTTTACCTTAGTTACTGGGGGGTTTCGGGGAAGACCTATGTGGGGCACCTTTTGGGTGTGGGATGCTCGTTTAACCTCTGTATTCATCTCGTTCCTTATTTACCTGGGTGCACTGCGTTTTCAAAAGCTTCCTGTCGAACCGGCTCCTATTTCAATCCGTGCTGGACCGATCGATATACCAATAATCAAGTCTTCAGTCAACTGGTGGAATACATCGCATCAACCTGGGAGCATTAGTAGATCTGGTACATCAATACATGTTCCTATGCCCATTCCAATCTTGTCTAACTTTGCTAACTCCCCCTTGTCAACCCGTATCTTCTTTGTTCTGGAAACACGTCTTCCTATTCCATCTTTTCTCGAATCTCCTTTAACGGAAGAAATAGAAGCTCGAGAAGGAATACCAAAACCTAGTTCACTCGCTGAGTCTCTTTGCATCCATGGCTGAATGGTTAAAGCGCCCAACCTATACAAGAGGAAAATTTTTAGGTTCGATTCCTGCTGGATGCACTTGGAATGTTCAGTTCAATCGCTGCTCACGAAATTCTTACATATAGATAGCTTGCCCAACTAGCTTATGGGGCACCTTCACTCGCTAGGGAAAGAAAAGGGATAGATGACTGAAAAACCCGCTTAGAGATCGCAACTATAGTCAGAGTAGGTCCCATCCATCATCTCCGTCGAGGCCTCATTTTACCTTCCAATTACGGTTGATCCGGCGGATTGAAACCTCCATTAGATTCGGCAACTAAGGACCATCGCATCGGCTTTGATGTCCCGAATGTTCTCTTTAATAAGGTCGCCTTGACCGGGCTCTTTACCGTAGAACTTTTACCCGAAAAACTGGAGCACACCTACCCTTTTATCGCCATCATTAGAACCAGAATCATCGGGGAACCTTTTTTTTTTTCCTTCCTTAAGTCCAGGGACGGCCCCCTATGTTTTTTCGTGGAGCGCAGAATTTTCCAACATCGGCGAGAGTATATACAATCTATGCCACTGGCAAGAGCATGATTGAGGGCTTTATACTTTAGTCTGTAACTCTTCAATTGGTCATTGGCTCTACTTCCAGCCCCTTCATATTCCGTATCCTGCTGCTTCTTTGCTTGCTTTTATCGATCAAGCATTCCTGTGCTTAGCAAAGAGGTAGTAGCATTTAGGGTTAGGGTGGCAAGACATTTTCCGGATAAGCCGGCGCAGCTCTTGCTTGCTGTCTGTATGTGGTAGGGCTTGGTCAACTGCCCGGCCACCTCTTTAGCTCATCTCTTGTCAACGCTAGCACTTTAAAATAAATGATGCCATTCCCGACTCGCGAAGTGAAGCTCAATCTCTATTCATTAGTTCAGCGCTAAAATGTAGAACTGGATCGTATATGGGTAAAGAGATCTTCCATCTGGAATTCTCTTTTTTATATTGATTGCAATCCTTATTAGTGAAAAATTACTCTACAGACTATGTAGGGGAATGCACTATGGGGACTCAATCAAAGAAATTTTATTCTACTTAGGAAATGAAACTTCCATTCAACTATAGTCGATAGGAAATAAGTGTCAGCAGACACTAAAGGGGAAGCTTAGAGACGGAATTCAAATAGTTGAATAGAGGAGTACGTGGGGACTGAAGTAAAGAGAACTCTAGAAATATAGACCGGGCCCGCTTCCCATTCATTCTTTTATAAGGATGCTCTTCGGCTGGTCAATAAGGCGCATCGCTTTCTATAATAGAGGCGCTGTAATGGGCGCGCTTGGCTAACGAATAAAAACCTTGGTCCGCTTTCGTTCTTTCCAAAAGAAAGCCTATTCCCGTCGCATCTCTTCTATTCAGCCAATCCCTTGCTTCATCCCGCCCTGCCTGATCATCGGTCGTATCCTATCTTGAATCTGGAATCGAATTTGTGTTGGCATCTGTCCCACTGGCTGATGAAAGACATCCTCAGAATGTCCCCCTTTTTTGCCTATCTCACTTGTTTACAGCTCTTATGGGTCTTTTAGCGCTGCTTTCACATGATGCAATATCTAGGCCTCCCTGCTCTCTTGCCCAAGCCTCATAGCATTAATATTCCAAGCACTAAGTATTCCCTGCCTGCTCAGATGCGTCAATCCGCCTTCTGTCTCCCACTACCAAAAGACGCGGAGACCCCTTTATCGAAAGCGAGAACCATAGACCGCTTGCCTTCTCAAACTCAGTTGAGCACAACTTTTTTGCCTTTCCTGAGACTCAAAACCTTTTCTGCCCCGGCTCACTTATTTGCTGGTCACGAAAGCTCCTCTTTGTGGGAGAACTAGTACTTCCCTTTGGGACAGGATTCCACGATTCTATCATTTTCATGAGAGCCCTTCTATGCGGTATACTTTTGCTCCGACTTCCACTCTTTGTCCCACTGACTGTGCTTGGACTGCTGGAGCCGAAACAGGTTGGTGCTTTGCCGGGTCCAGGAAAAGCGGATTCTCAGTTAGCTGCTTTTTTTTTTCTCTTTCAGTTTCGTCGAGTTCATCAAGTGCGCAGTCATGAGTCTAAAAAGAATAGGGCTTTCCAGTCTAGAATTGAGATCGAGATGGATGCGTCTTCTTTCTCTTGAGCCAAAGCCAAAGAGAGTCAGTCCCTCTGAGGCTGGAAGGAAGAAGAACTTCTGCCAGAGTGCTCGAGCCAGATAAAGTAGGCGCTTTTCCACCTGGAATTCCTTATTAAGATAGTAGTATCTTCCTTTGTTTTGAGATGTGGACTTTAAACCACAAAGCCCAACTAACCGGGCATGAACTGGACCTTCTTTTGAGTTCTCAGGTGCAACGAAGGCAGAAAGGGCACCTGTGGTAGAGAGAACGACCAAACGATCTTTACTTTTGCGCAACCTCTTCTTGCTTGTATGAGGTGTGTTTAGAGTTACGAAAGACCCATAATTAATTGGTCGGTCGTTTTTAGCACCAAAGTCAGTGACAGAAAAGAAAGGGCCTCTAAGAGGGGAAAACAAAGCCTCCTAGGAACAAAACGACTGAAAGAGCATAGGCGCTTGAAAGCAAAGTCATTTTACTCTATCCTCACTGAGAACTTTGGACTGATCCCCTACCGTGCTACTGCCTTGACCTAGGATTCTTTTCCTCACATCGGATTCTGAACTGGAAAGAGAAGCTTGCGAGATTGCTTGGTACCCTTTTTCTTCCTACTCCTTCGCTGGACTGATAGCGCACTGAACCGTACCCTAGTATGAAGGATGCACTCAAGCCTGCCGCTTCCATGGTGTTAAGTTAAGCTTCTGGGCACGATTGAGAAAGCCGTCTGAAAGCACTATCCTCTTCGTGAAGGCGAATGGCTACGTCCCGCCTACGATCCCTCGCTGGGGTCTAGTGCACTCCTCCAGCATGCTTTTTTTTCCTTATGGTGAGAGTCTAACTCGCTGAACCCTATAATATAAGGAGCAATCCCTACGTCTAATCACCGAGCTCCGCTTGGACCGGCTTGGGGACTGATTGGTTCCCCTTAAGTGAATTGGTCTCTGCAAGGCTATCTGTCTACTTGGCTCTGGTTGTAGGCCTTTCTGGGCTATCTTCTTTCTCCTCGTTCTTGGAACTTGCTTGAGGAATGTGTTCGTAATCCTATATTCCCTCTCTTTGGATTCTACCTTGTTCTCATCGTCATTCATTCTCCTTGTGTTGAGGTCGTCTTTCG
>MKEJ01019529.1:55000-70000 GCA_001753735.1 Embelia ribes
CAGAATGGAGTTCCTTTTCTGTAACTCCAGAGCAGAAGATTTCCTCCAGGTGTTGGAGTGCCCTTTCAAAATAGGGGCTAGCCGTTCTTTGCTCACATAAGCTTTGATGAACCTGCAGGAGTCTCCAACTATCAAAATTTGCGTCGAAGAATAGAATAGTTATATTACGCGGTCCCAATGGGAAGGAGTAGGTTCTGGGGTGAGACGGTCCTGCATCAATTCTCGAAGAAGAGGCAGAAAGGAGTCTTCAACCGCGGCCCTTAGCCTGCAGTTCTCTTCGCCCCTTTTTTTCCCTTTTGGCTTTTCGTTAGTGGGAGCACCGCCGGTGCTTGCAAGCACCTCTTGTCTGAGACCTGCCCCCCCGGTACCTCGCATTTCCGAAATATCTCTTCCTATATATAAGAAGAGATATTTTATACCTAGGAAACGTCAAAAAAAAATGGCTGGAACAGCAATGTACATTTTCTATTTTCTATTCACTCATGATCTGGCCTGGTCGACCAAATCATGATATTGAAAGATGGGACCTTTTCTCGAAAAACTCTGGATCCTGTGTCCAGAAAGTGCATCTCTTTCTCTGCCATTCCTACTTTCTTGATAGTGTTACCCTATTAAAATAAAAAGGTCGGTTCAGTCTAGGAGGCTAGTTTGAAACCCGGACTCACTGAGATTCACACACTTTTGTTTCTTTATGAAATTACACAGCAAGCTTCCAAATCAGGTGCTTGCGCTTGGTACTAATAGCTTATAGAGTATAGAGGGGCTATGGAGAGGCGCGCAACTGTGCTTTCTCGCTTCGCCAAGAAAATGCTTTTTGGGTTAAGGGCGCGCTACAGGCCAACGCTTGTTCCTGTGCGAGAATCTCCGGCTTTTTGGCCGTATCTTGCTCCTTTCTTTCGTCTCAGTAGTGAGCGCTGCTAGATCTGATTCAACTGAATATGAGACTTGGATATGCTCCTGCTCTCGGCAGATATGCTGGGCGAGATAGTGACAAAGGGGAAAGTCCAGCCCCCTATAAACGTAAAGGCAACCACTGTTACCTGTGCTGCTTTGTTCGTATGGATATGATGGATCTCCTACCTCGCTTGGAACTTCCATCTCTGCAACTTTAGGGTATGGAGCCCCCGTATCTAGGCGAGGTGATGGCGGGGAACTCCAACTTGTTTTGGCTTTATACCTCGCCCGGCCTTTACTTGATTGATAGGGCTCCTTCACCAGGATCAATAGCCCAGCTACACTACCACTACCCGTGAGATAGAAGTAGGGCACTTCACTCACCTCAGAGTGAGTGAGGTGATTACAGAAAAGTAGTGTAGTCCGCACTACCTATCTGTAATAAGTTTTGCTTAGAGTTGTTTGCTGACACACGCTACTATCACTCTGGTTGTTTTAGCTTTTACTCGGATTCTCCTCGGGCGGATCAAGGCATATTGGCTTGGCTTGCGAAATAACTGATAGTTACTGGATGGTTGGTTGACAGGTGTCTGGCTAACCCGACAAAAACTAGTACAGTAGCGCCCTAGGCTATTTGATATAGTATAGCCTCAGAGTCTGCTGCTCACAAACCAAGTTCTACTTGTATCGCCCCGTGCATCACAAGTAAGCCTTTTGCCTTATGGGTCAGAGCCACTCCATCGACTCCACCTCCCAGCTTTGATGAGAGTCACTTCCAAGACTCCTCAAAAGGATGACCCAGTAGTCCGCTACCCGGCAATCACCCCCACCAAGTACTGTACCGACAGTACAACAATTCACCAAGTGCCATATCAACAGCACCATATTGGTTCGAAATTTTCCCTCCAACCAATCCCTCACATTATTCATATTCAAGTGGCACTGAAGCTCATTCCAGCGCCAAATGTTCACGCCCGAGAACACCACAGTTCAAAGACGAACAACTCCTTTATCTCTGAGGGACAACTCCTTCCCTTTTTGAAAGCTCGGCCCTCCTCTCCTTTCTAACCTTATAGCCTTGGGCAATTCTCTCCGCCTCTGAAGAAGCTCCTTAGTGGTTGAGAACGGAAAAGCCTAGCCTTTTTTGTTCTTGCTTGATTACCGGAGGACTACCGCTGGAAGGCGTTGTCACTGCGACTTGGTGACTGAAGGCGGAGAATCGCATCTCTGAACCGTTGACCTATACGCCCTCTGACCATCGGTCATCAACTTTAAGGCCTCTGATGTCGGCGATAGATTGGTCAAATCTGAGATCTATGATCTTTGCTGCCAGGCGCCTGCTTATCGGGGCGTGTCCGTGATTACACGTTAATTCATTAATTAAGAAGGCATTCTCAGGAGCGCGTTCGTCCATCTTTAGTGAATAGAGGGTACCAATCATCAAATCGAAATGCATCCTCCAACGATGAGAAGCATACCCCCTAAGCCACACGCTACCCAAGCATTCTAATGTAGACCAGAGGAAAGGAGCGAGTTCACCTTCAGCTAAAGAGACTGTGCCTACAATGGCTGCGCGCGCTTGGTCACACTTCTAAAACGCTTGTCCCTGGATGTTCGGCTGTGCCAAATCCGCTTCTGCTTTTCCGCTTGTCCCTCCCTAATTCCTTTTGGTTCTTTCGGTACTTGTGGAACTCCTGAATCTTTAATTCAACGAAAAGCGGGCATAGATTCGAGAGAGGGAATGAAAGAAAGCTAATAAAGAGAATTTTACTTGAAGAAGCCCTCAATCATCCTCAGTGGAAGAAAGCTATGATAGAATAAATGGAGGCTCTAAAGAAGAACGACACTTGGGAATTGATCACGTTACCAAGAGGCAAACGTACGGTTGGCTGCTGGTGGGTATATACCCTGAAACACAAAGCTGATGGCTCTATCGAGAGGGCTCGTATTGTGGCGAAAGGTTTCAAACAAACCTATAGCATCGATTATCTCGAGACGTTTGCTCCTGTGGCCAAACTAAACTCAATTCCATACGAGTCATTCTGTCAGTTGCAGCTAACAGATCTTGGCCACTGCATCAGCTCGATGTCAAAAAGGCCTTTCTTCATGGAGACCCCCACGAATAGGTTTGTTTATATGAATCCTCCACCGGTTTTCGAGCTCAGGGAGAGGAAGGGAAAGTTTTCAGGTGAAAAAAGGCGATATATGGTCTCAAGCAGTCTTCTCGGGCTTGGTTCGAGATATGAAGTTTGGTTATTACGAAGATAGATGCCTTTCCAGAGAAGCAATGCTGATCATTCCGTGTTCATAAAAGGGAGACAAGAGGAAACTACTGTTCTCCTAGTGTACTCCGTTTAGAACTCTAAATTCACAAGTCAAATTATGATATTAGTCAGAAAGGCAGCTAGTAAGCAAGTCGAGTAAAACAGCTATTATTAAGTCGAGCGAGCTTTCGCTAATACTAATCAAAGACGAAAAGCTAAGGTAAGAATTCGCATAGAGATGATAGGCGCTTATCGTGGAGCTCGGTAGTCTCTCTTAAAACCGCTACCGATTCTTGAACAGAAAGCGGTATGCTTGCGAAGACCATTTCTGGTCTATCCGTGTTAATGAAATCCATCCCGTGAAACAAAGGATAGTTCATTCTTGGGGTGAATAAATAGAGACTACTGCTACGGGATAGACCACAACTTCGGGATCAACCTCAATGAATTATGGCGTAACGGGCTTGGTATAGATCCGTAGCCCGCTCTGGGTCTTTAACCGAAACTGGGGCTAGGCATGGAAAAGCTCGATCAATGTCCTCCTCTCCCGAGGTTATAAATGTGGAGGTACCTTTCCCGTCACCTGTTAGCTCTGTCCGCCACGGGTTAGCGACATAAAGTGCGAATAAAGGTTCATCGGGACATTTTTCTTCGACAACTGAACTATCATCACCGTTCTTAAGTCTATACTTTTTTTGGGTCATATTCCAAATCTCGCAAAGCTTCCTTCTCTCTCATCTGCTCGGCTACGGATATCTGCTCTACAGCGAGTGATGAAGCTTCGAGTACCCAATCCATCTATAAGGTTCCGGGAAAGAGGGATAGACTAAATGTGAGATGGAGCAAGGTTTTGAACAATCTCGGCGGGCTCCGTCGAGATTAGTCAACTTTCCTTTTATGTTCGACCAGGAAGGCTGCTCCTCATCCCTACTTTCAGCGGCGATCAGTCTAGTAGGCTCTCTCGCCAGTGAGTTCGACTTTTCATTTCGAATAAAAGGAAAGAGCTTCTACTTTCTCATACCGAAAAAGAGGCGGTAGAAGGCCTAAAGTCCTTCTCATTTCAATCTCAATCAAGAAGGGCTTATTCTATGCAATTGATAGGCTCTTCTCTCTTTGACCCTTCCCTTGGTTGTTATGATCTCGTTGAGTGAGATAGAAGCTCAAATTAATTTCTTAGGGAGCAGTGGTTCTTCGTACAGATTCGGCCTAAGAGCGGTGATTACGGGAGAATGTTTTTTGGTTCAAAACAAGAAAATTCATCACAGGAGAAAAAAGACAGTGTAGACGATAGATTCATCGGATAAAGAGTAGAGAAAGAGAGACATTAGACGCCAGCTTAGACCTTGGTAAGCCTTTATTCTTCGAAACCTCAGCGGATATGGTTTTATAGGACGATTTGTTCAAAACAGACCTTGCTCGCAATGACCTATCTTTCTTTAGTAAGAAAGTCCGGTTTAAGCCAAGCCATCTCATACATTCTGACTATTAGTCTTGCTGTTCTTTAAAATCCATTAGCGGTGCCGCCGTGCTTTATATTTTCATGCCTTCCAAGCGGTCGAATTGAATTGGTCGCATCTGCCTTCCCGCTTAGTGAATCTCTAAGGGGCGTATAATAAATCCAATCTCTCAATCGGTTGGTCAAATGCATTGACATTGGCGCATTCGAATTCTTCTTTTCGGGTTCAAATCCCCTTGCCTTGCTGCTGCCCTAGTTTTTTTCTTCTCGAGGAATGGCTAGCTCATTTCTTTATCCACCATTGAATTGGAAGTTGCGGGATCACCCATGATGGCTCTTTCAGTTCTTGATTCAGTTGAACTGCCCGGCCGAGCTCTTCAATTGCTTCAAGCGCCTTTCGTTCTTCTTGAATCTCTCGGAAAGAGGAAGAGGCCCCGGTCGAGCGAATCCGTGTATTTCATTTTAATCTTCCTTCTTCCCCTCTGCTCTTGCTCTGGCCTAGGAGTAGGAGCTCGGGTCGGGCATGCCCTTGATTCTATTCTTTCTCGTCTACGAACCCCTGTCCACGAAGCCGGGTCCTTGAAAGACTGATTCCCTTCCATGCCATCGGTCTTCAATCGCTTGTTCAATCACTCTGCCTGTAACGGATCTTTCAAGGCTTGGCTAGCGAAGTGAATAAATTGAAGTAGAGTTAGTAAATGAAAACAAGAGTGTTAGGGGCCCCTTGAGTTATTTTTATCTCAAAATAGTAAAAGCCTTAAAATAAAAGAGAAAAAGGGAGCACGTTTCCACTTTTTTGTAAAGAAAGAGGGCTAGCCTAACATGCGGAAATCAGCTTGTTTTAGGTCATAAAGGGAATAGTACTTTTAGTCATAGCTGTATTAGGAGGAGGAGTAGGTGTTGGGCGAGCTGCCCTTCCTTCTTGCGGTAAGTAAAGAATTCATGCCGTCCCTCCCTCTGCTGGGTTAATCTATCTTTCGTGCTGTCGCTCTGTTCTCAGTCTATCTGTCTATTCTTCTTGCCTGAGGAACGATTCTATCCTCAACCCAGATAATAGAAGAGACAAGCTTAGCCTATCTCTTCTATTATGGCCGGCTTGGAGAGAGCGGTAGCGAAGGTACTCTCCCTCATCTATAAAGGAGAGGCTTTGTTGAGAGAATAGGGGCGATAGCGATCACAACTGGATGACTGACAGGCAGGAGTTCCCTATTGATATAAAAGGGGATGGGTGAAAGAAAGGTGCCGGTAAGAAGGAGAGGTAAGAGCGCTTTCTCTTCGGTTATAGGAAGACAATTAGGTTATGGAGCTATTACCGTTCTCGCTTTTGTCTTCCTCGCGGATGGATTCATCAATCAATCTTCTTTCCGGTCCGCTTCATTCCCTTACTAATAAAAAAGAAATTCCGAGAAAAGGGGAGGGGAGGTCTGGACGACAAGCATTCGGTGGAAACAAAAAACATTAGATTTTCTTTATGCCGGACACTTACCGGTATTTGGTTTAGAAATGGAAGGCAGGGGAATAGGATGGAGTCTAGCCCTGGAGTGGGCTTTAGGGCTCAATCCCCCGTTGTGTATTACCCACCAAGGGGTTGACGATAGACAGCCCAAAGGACAGCAGATGGGAAAACACATAGTTAGTACCTGCAAAATTAATCCACTTATTCTTTTTCGCCGACCCCGGCTTTCATTCCAGCCTTTTTTCTACTTATGCTATTCTACTTCGCCCCTAGCCACTCCTGCCTCTAGAAAGCTAAAGGGCTGACCCTAAACCTTGTATGGTAATCATGCAGTTCCTGCCTATTTATTTGGCCTGTACCCCAAACCAAATGTCCTGTAGTGCACTGGGTATTCGGGGAATTCTGGAGGCCCTTGCGGGTCTCGTCCCAATCCTAGTCCCGGAAGGTAGCGCTTTGCCCTTTTTTACTTTAGGATTTTGGGGTTGCCCTTTCCCCTTACCCATATGAGTAGAACGGGAGCAACTCTTTCTTTCCTCGGAGGGCTGAATTCCACCATGTTCACTTTCTGCCCTTTATAATAAAGAATTCCGGTTCAGTCGGATCTCCAATCTGAACCTTACTACTAGGGGGCACGAATCCAGCGTAGTCTCTCACTTTCTTAATAGGCGGACGATCCTCCTCTCCGTGAATCGTAACGATTTGGCTGCCCTGGATGAATCGGACCTTCTGATGGAGTGTGTATAGTAAGCGTTTCGTTCAGCGACGCCGCTCCAATCGTATTTACCTCTGTTTTAGCCTGAGAGGTCCGGGCAGACTTCTAAGGATCCGGTAAAGAGGTTAGCCCCATTAGGGCTGGATTGAGTTAGAGAGAGGGGCGTTAAAGCCTGCTAGAAGAGGTATCGAACCCGCTAGAAGGTATCTAAGAGAAGCGCCATTCCCATACCATTAAAAAAGAGTGGATTCGAAGCGAAAGATAAAGCACGGAGAGGAGGAAGCAGCTCTTTGAGAGGCAATCACAATCCGGGAATGCAGTATCGGAGTTTAGTTTAGAACTACTCGACAAAGACGGCATCGAATATAGGAATGCGGTATGATTAGCGAAGTTCAAAAGTATAGGTCTTCGAATCTGATAAGATTTACTTCGGAAAGTGGGGAAGCTACTCGACCGAAGAAGCTATTCACAAGGAGGGAAAACTGCTTTCCTGATATTCTTCATAAGACTTCGAAGCGAGAGAGAAGTCAACCTTTGCATCTACTGAACTATCTCCGGAGTGGTAATCCCTGTCTGAAAGAAGAGAAGACCAATCCCTCTATTGCCGAGAGGAAAGACGTTCATGCAAAACCTTTCTTGGGTGAGGTAGAATCACTCAGATCATAAGGCTGTTAGGGAGAAATAACTAGAACTCCGTTTTTTCGGGAGATGCAAAATCACTTTTGAGGCGAGTAACTGAACTGAATCAAGCCGGGAAAGGAAGTCGTCCTCTCTTTTATGAGGTGGGGAATAAGGCGCTTTCGACTGACGTATATAGGCGTGTTGACAAAGGAAGGGTCTAACCCGGAAGAGCAGATGAATAAATACCCTCTCCGACTTAGATGAGCTAAGGAGTTCGCTAGGCGGTCGTAGCTAAGCGATAGTCCATGATAAGGGCTGTGAAGGAATAAGATAGGTAGAGCGTGAACCAAGGCGGATCAAAGTAGAATGTTGCAGATCCTAGTTCGCTTACTAATCGCTTTCGGGACCAGTCTTCGATGGCATAAAGCTTTAGTGGCATAGAATCTCCTGCCTTAAAGAGCTAAAGCCCGTAGACGGGTCTAAGCCATTGATTTATAAGCAGTAGACCGGAAGGTGGGAGGCACTACCTTTTATGGGAAAGGCTATGAAATTGGCACTGGAATGACTTCTTAAGCTGCTGGTTGGGGTACTCCCTGTAGAAAAAGACGCAGCGAGAAAGACAGTACCATACGAGGTAGCATAAATCGGTAGGGCAAGAGGCAAGAGCCATCCAAAAGCCATTAAAGGTAAGCGCAGGCCTAGTCTTTAAGCCGTTATATTTTCTTTGGTTTACCCATAAAGACCTGGAGCACCGGTTGCTAAGGCATAGGCAAGAGCGAAGACAGAAAGAAATCAATACTCTTCATTCACTCAAGCAAGCTGGTAAAGAATTCCCTTAATACCGAAAGCAGAAGAGAAAGAGATGGGCATGGTTGGACCCACTGTCTTGTCTTTGCTAGGACTGGTAGCTACGCGATTGAAAGAAGCTAGCTAGGCAGCTAAGGGAGGCAGAGAAAGATTTGTGTGCCGGGTGTTGAGCTGACAATGAAGTAAATGTCCAAGTTCCACCCTCTCTTCGTCAATTCACCCTACCGCCTTTGAACGGAATTGAAGAGAGGAATCCCAATCCATATTATATATGTATTAACAGGCGGGTCGATCGGTTTATCGACTGAACTTATCCCGAACCATGAAATCCTATCTTCAAAGGGAAGGAATTTACATAAACCACCACCCTTCATTGTCCCCGAGAAAAGGGGAAGATAAGTATTGGGTTGGGCGAAGAGCTCACCTTCTCGATCTTGTCGGAACCGGTGGGAATGAGAGGAACGGAGTGAAACCTAGTAGAGCGCTCCTGCCTGATACGGGGCCAGCAATCATATGACAGGTAGAACCGGATGCGGGGGGAGAAATGGATGACAAGGGCAGGTGAAAGTAGGAGGTAAAGCGTTTCTTAAAGCAATCGGGCAAATGCGTGTATACTAGCTTTAGTAGCTTTAGTACTAGCCTCTTAAAGGAAGCAGGGATACTTTATTTGGGCTGCTAAGTAGAAGTAGAAGCTATAGGCGAAGGCTTTCGCGCCTTGCTGTTAAGTAAGGTGGAAGCTAGCTACTTGCTTGTTAAAGGGGCTTGCCCGCGGCTATTCGTAGATCTGGAGTTCTATAGCCGATTGTGCTACTTTCAATCCTTAGTAGCGGGTATTAGATGAGAGGGCGCCTATATCATAGCTCTTACTGTGCTTTCTGGATACCTTTCCATGCTTGTTAAAGCCAGCTACGCACCTTGCTCTTCTCTTATAAGCAAGTAGCTTTGATTTGGGAATAAGCTGGAAAAATTTAGTATGTATGAGTTGAAGTGAAGGGCGCTAGTAAGTAATAATAAGTAGAGCGGAACACTGTTGGCTGAACAAAAGACGTATGACTTGAGAAAGTAAGCTCTCCGATCTGTTGTCGGGAAAAGGAGCTCCAATGGTACTTTAGAATAAGAATAATAGGGACTGAGAATGAAAATAATAGGTCCTTTTAGCCAAATCCAGGTTAGTCAAACTCCAGATTCAATGAGACTCTTTCGAGCCAAGAAGCTAGCAGCTACCATCAAGGTGTCAACTCAAGGAGCTAGCGCATCAAGGTCTTACCATCAAGGAGCTAACTCGGACTTGGAAAGCACTGAAAAGAGGGTTCGGTTCGACCGAGGAGAAAGATGAAAAGCAAGTGAAAGGAAAGCGGAGCTTGCTCCAAACCATGAGATCCAAGAGACGGTAATCATCATTCCACTCCCTTCTTGGTCTACTTCGGTTACAACTTGATCTAGGGTGCGATCAGACCAAGTGCGAGATTGGATCGAGAAAGCGGCGCATTCATGGTGTCTGGAATCAAGGTCAACAAAATGAATCTATCTAGGAGGAGCTTAGTTCTATTCAACATCAAGGCGAGGGAAATTACTCTGGTCACCGGGGTAGGATATAGTCAGTGTGCCGCGACTGGCTTCTCTCTTTTGGCTGTCGATTGCATGCAGTTTGACCTATTTCTTTCGTTCAGCTTTTCGCTTTATTTTAATTCCGTTCTCAAATCAGATTAGATACTATGAACTATTAGTAATACTGTATAATAGGAATACGAAACCTAACTAACTGGATTGCTAGCAGTGAGAATACCCGATGCTGTTAACCCGATTGAATCCGCTCTTGTAAGAATATCCCATGCTGTTAGATCAATGGGTGTTATCCCAAGAAAGGTAACTCAATAGGAATTCTCTCTATCGCCTTAGTCAGTCTTGACCGGAATCACAAGTTTTCAATGATACCGGCAATTGGGAATCTCAGTTGATGAGCCTAGCCTGGCAAACGGAGCTACGAAACTAAGCAGCATACTTCGCCTTTAATACCTTTTTAGTCCAGTCCTGCTGCTTGTACGGAGTACGAATAAGAGAAGGGGGCTGCCCAGTCTCAAACGAAAGAGAAAGCTACGCCTCCAACCCTTCATTTGGAATTATTGTTACCCACTGCACTTGAACCACTGACCTTTAGAGCGAACCTATAGGACAAAAGGAACTTAACTAACGGCACCTGACAAAGAGCAACTCTCAACTACTTTACTTCAGTCTTTAGCCTATATATAGCTCCTAGCCTTTCTCTCTCCTTCCTTTCTAGCCTATCTCTAAAGTTCTCTGCTGTCACCTAGGCCCGAGACATTCCTCCTATCGTGCTTTCCTCCCTGCCCCCCTACTTAAGAATCCAAAGGTTACTTCTCTCCTAACTAGCTTGCTACCCGGGAAGCTCCTCTGCTCTGACCTCCTTGCACTCAACTGCTTTGGTATATGGGCTGGGGGGTGTTAGGGGGTTAGTTGGGGGGTCCTGGGGCCTTCCGAGTTTTTAGAGAAAAACCACGCGGAATTTTTTCGATATTTTTAAACTTATTGGTTCAAAGCGACGAAAACTTTCGCGAAATTCCCACGGCGAAACCTCGAGAGACTTTTCACTTGTCTTCTGCGACTACTCGACTTTTGCAAGTCCTTATCTCGACAAAGTCTCCTTAAAGTCTCCTCCATCTCAGAGTTTATTCTAAAATGGAAATAATCCACCAATACCCCCACGAAAGGAACAAGCGAGAAAACTAAAGCGCTAGCGCACTCCAGCAAGAAAATAAGGACAATATAGGCACTACTTCTAAGATATAATAATAATAACATATTGCGTAAGTGAGGTTCTTTACAACCAAATCAAGAACAGAACCTTTAGGCGGCACAAAAACGATTATCATTGCCTCTCTTTTCTCTCTGGGAACTAGACTCGGGAACTAAGCCCAAATGGTAGGTTTCAAATATTTCTCCCTTCGCTTACTCTTTATCTTCAGCTTCAATTACAGAGCATTCTGCTTCCCGACGAACTGAGAAATTCTTTGATTCGTTCGAGCGACGGCTTGTGGGGCAGGAGTAATAGGCGGAGTAGCATTCCTTTGTTCCGGCCGGTCGAATATCTCGACTTCTCTCGCCTGCTCTCTAACACTTTTCACACTCATTCCGATTTCCACGAACTTTTTTCCACACACACTATCTTTGTGCTTACTGGATCGTTACGAACATACATGTTTGGGCGTAGTGATTCAGCAAGTTCACTCGTATAGTTCTGAACGCCGCGTAACATCACAACCTCCACCGTACATTCCTTTCCGTAGTACGGAAAACAGATCTCTTCCTAAATGGGGGTATAGTAATGCGAATTTAGCTGCTTCTTTGGCCTTGCTTAATTCTCGTACTGTGTTTACTCCTGCTCCTTGTAATGGAGTACTTCGCAATCCAGTTGGAATACCTCCGCGTGTTGGTAGAAAGAAATATGGAACATAATGAGTACTGGTTATAGGGGCATCTTTTCGATCTTGTACCCACGGTGCGGTACACTGAACACCCACGAAATATCTACTATTTCGTTGAAAAAATACACGCAACTAGATGATTCAAATCGGAAGTAGTGCTTTCTACGGTACGATCCGAAACTAGACAAAGAGCTTTCTTCTATTAAGATATTCTATCTCGAGTTACCGTGTCGCATCAACAGGAAAGAAAGCCAATAGAAAGAGCTCCATATTAGCGAATTGCCTCTGACTACTCTTTTCTTTCTATACGCAATTCTTCGAATCTAGAAAGAAAGAGGCTATGCCCCAGAAACTTTGGGTTTCCTGCCTGCCCTGTAGCTAATCGAAGGAGCGCAGAAAGCAAGAGACTCCGGCTTTCGCCTAAGGCGAGTATCGACTGTCGTGTGAGTCTCGTGTAGCTACCGTTAAAAGGCTATGCCAGGAGCTCTCGAGCTTAGAGAAGTTCCCTAGGCCAGACAGAGGTCTACGGGGAGTCCGGATAGAGGACTCTTTTTACCGGTGGGCCCGCAGATGTAGGAAGGCGGCCTGCCTGCTAACCGAACTGCGTAACTAAAGCTACTCCTTGTTGGTGTAAGATAGGTCCGATTCACCTATGTCAGTTCGAACCTGACGGGTCGTTCGTTCGTGTGGAGAATTTCTCTCCTTACTCAGGATTTCTTTATCTTCGAGGCGAGGCATATTCATATGTCGAAGAAGGGGGAAGTGTCTCCATTTACGCTCATAGAACCCGGAGAATATACCGTCGTTTAAGGACCAAGGATGCGATGTGAGAAGCGTAGGTCGGAGTAGCAGGAGTATGCGACAAGCAGTTGCATCTTCGATGTGGGAGATCTTCTGTAACGAGATGAATTAGAACACTTGGAATCCTCGCGGATATAGCGTGTGTGCCACGAGTGCTCTGTCTTCGAAAAGGCAGAATGCTGTTATAGAATCCGCTATTTCGGAATAGAATACGCTGTGTGTCCTAACCAGATGCCGTGGGGCGATAAAGGGGTGCTTTATCTAAACTAAGCAGGATAACTTGGCTAACTTTCCTACTCTGATAGCATCTCTGAACGGCAGGTACCCTCAACCGCCGTAACGAAGGAATGAATCTATTAAGTGGGAAAGAGCCCTCGTAAGGCCTCATTCATCTCTTACCCGGAAAAGGCCTCTCTCATCCCTTGCAGCTAACTAATGGCAGCCTCTTTCTTGCTCCTGTTTACCGTATTATTACTCTTCAACTAGAGGATTGGTTAGACCGATTGGACAGCTTTCAAAGACGGCTCTATTTGACCTGAGGCTCAGGTGAAGGCAGAGGTTCAGGAGAAAGAGAGTAGATCGGTTCAACAAAGCATGGCTAAATGGAATTTAGGAGTCAGCAGAGCTACAAGGGAAGGTATAAGGAAGATCGGTAATCAATGCCAGGTGAAGCTGGAACCGTAAGGGCTATTGGGCGGGTCTCATGAGATCTATGCCCCTCGCTTTTCTTTCATCGAAAGGATCAAGTGGCTTTCGATCACGAAATGTCTGTCTCCCTCTCTCTGGTTGCTCAGATGCTACTACGCCTACGCCTGCAACAACTAAAAAGGGCCCTTTTTCGAATGTTTGGAGAGGCTCACTCTATATCGGACCCCAAAAGCTTCTCCTTCTTTTGCACCTTTGGGTCATAGAAGACAGCTCCTTATTCTTCTTGCTTATGAGATTAAATAAAGGATCTCTTATTCACCGCTCGGGCTTCAGGGCTCGACAGACACAGGTCACTGATTTTTGGGTAGTTTTTCTTTCTTTTTCTAATGATGAGATTCTCGCAAAGCCGCCTTACTAACCCTTCTATCCGGCATACCAACAACTTTTCATAAAAGCCCGATAAATTTACTTAAAATATCAAAGAAAACTAGAGATGGCAGCATTTCGAGAGAAAGCTGTGGATTGAGGGTTGCTTGTTTTGGTTACCGGTTTGGGTTTTGAAACCAGAGAAAGAAGATCCGGTTGGACTTGCTAGCGATGGGAGATTAGTCACCGGAATACTTGCAGGCTTTCTTTTCTCCCACCCATGACAGGATCGTTCTACGACCTGCGGGGATGACTGGCCCATTGATCCCGAGCCAGAACAGTTGTCATTGGAAGAACATCGTGAAGAAAGGATTCGAAGAGCAATTCTGACAGTCTCTTCGACAATGGCTTGAAGAGTCCGCCTCACTGAAGATGCTCAAATACAGGCCGAAGCCTTGGAGGTCGAACTTGTTACCCAAGATCCTCCTACTGTGCATGAGGTGCAACTTTCTGCTGAAGAACCTGCTACCGAAGATGCAGCTCATTGCTGTGTAGTCACAGAGAATGTATGCTCTAAGTCTGAATCAAAAGACAAGGCGAACCTTACTCAACCTGAGGATTCCCGTCGGACCCTTCTCGCCCTGATGAACAAGAAGCTGTGGGTTAAGAGTCTAAAGAAGTACTGGAGGTAAAAGTTTTCCTGTTCCTGTGCCTGAGGGAAGGAAAAGACAGTCAAGTCAAGATGAAGTAGGAATGAACCCATTTGACTTGGAAAGGAGTCTCTTTCATAACCGTCGAGATTTCCGCTAGTAAAACTTACTTGAGGAATAAACTGACTAGTCGGTAGTAAAGCGCCGAAGTCTTCCTAGTGGAGTCAGGCTAATGACAGTTAGATGAGTCAGGAAGCCTTTAGGCTGATAAAACGCTTTCTCGCAGGCGAAGGAAGCCCAATCTCAGGATAAGGTGTGAGCTAATCAAGTAGCTTCAGGAAGGGAATTCCAGTCGTAGTCGCAATCAAATAGAAAGTGTTTCACCGATTGAAGCAAGGTGATATGTAATATCTCAATAGAATAAGTTCAGTTCAGTCGAAGTAGGCCACTAAAGTTCTCATCCAGCCACGACACTTCGAATCTAAGGAGAAGTTCTAAGACAGTGGGCAAGAAGCTTAGTCTCAGTTCAAAGAAAAAAAATATATATAATTGTGAGCGAGATATTACATATCACTGCTAGTTCAGTGTTAAGTGGGAAAGTGAACGAACGGTCAGGGTAGAAGAATTCTAGATATAGTAGGAAGTGTTCAAGTAGTTTGATAGGAAAGCTTAGAAGCGGATCTGTACTTCTAGTTGAGTACCTCAAACCTCATCTAGTAGATAGGGGAGTTCAGAAGTCAAGGGTCCGTAGGAGGAAATAGATCCAGTCAAGATAGGAAGTGAAGTAGGATAGCTTCGCTTCCCAGTCAAGAACTCAAGTACTCAAGAGAGAGCTTCAGTATGCAAGCAAGCTGAATGAAAAACTTCTAATATCTAGGAAAG
>MKEJ01019529.1:75000-77500 GCA_001753735.1 Embelia ribes
GAGTAGGCTAAGTTTAGGGAATATCCTAACCCTGGGAACCGGGGCCCGGCCATCCTTCGTTGGTGGTCGACGTTCCGGTAAAGTTTGTCCGTCGACAGCTGAATGTTTCGATCTGGTTCGATTCATGGTCGCATCTGCAAACACGTTTTCCCGTGTGCCTGCTGACATCAAACTCATCTAACACCTTATTTATGGCAGTAAACTCTTCGGTCATTTTTTTAGCATTCAAAAAATTTGTACAAGATGTTTTTTTGCTATAACAGCAACTTCATCTACATTTATTCCAGCTACTGCATGATTATCCTCTGGATTAATACCACCTTGTATAGGATTGGCATGATTTTTCGAATTGTTAACATATACTTGGAGGTATTCTAACCCATTGCTTCCGAGGTTTCGAAGGTATCTCACTCAGGAGCTTGATTTTACTCGTTGCTCTTGTCCGCCAATTTACAATTATCAAAAGCCCCGCCTTTTGTTTTGATAGAAGTCATCCGCCTAAATCCTTATTCAATGAATCCGTGCTATCATTGGAAAAGCTATCGAGACGGGAAAAGGAGCTTTTGTTCAATTAAAAAAAAGAAAGAACCACTTTGATGGAGATTTGTAGCATCATTCAAGTAAATACAGATTGAGATCGTAGAAACATGAGCTTGTGATATAGCTACACCTAATTCCAGACCGGTTAATGCAAGAACTATAAATAAAGGACCAAGATCTCCTATGAAATATAAAAGATCATTCATACATAGCATAGTCCAAGCGAACCCACTTAAAATTTTTACTGAACTATGACCGGCCATCATATTAGCAAATAAACGTATTCCTGAGCTTAATGCGCGAAAACAATGAGGGATTAGCTCAAGGAGTACTAAAAAAGGTGCTAACGGCAGTGGGACTCCTGCGGGTAATAAGAAGCTTAAAAAATGAAGCCCATTTTTTTGAAATCCCACTATAGTAATGCCAATAAAAAGAGAAAATGAGAGACCCAAAGTAATGAGAAAATGACTTGTAACTGTGAAGCTATAAGGTATCATACCCTGGGGATTACGAAATAACGAAAAAGTAAAAGTGACCGAGATGCGAGGAAAAAACTTTTGTTTCACATTTCCGGAAAGACCACCTATTTGTTCGTTTACCGGGTTCGGCACGAAATCATAAATAAGCTCTACCAAGGATTGCCAAGCATTTGGTACTGAGTTTCCTCCTCCCTTTTTAGTAACAAAATGAACCAGAAGTAGGACCAAACTGAGAGTTAGCAGCATAAACAAAGATGGATTTGTGAATGAGAAATAAAAGTTTCCTATATTCATAGGAATCAATGGGAAAATGGCAAATTGCTCAAGTGGGCTGGCGGCAGTTAGATTTTTCAGGCCATCCTGAGCATACTGAAAGCTTTCACTGTTTATTCCGTTTTGGGTCAAATCATTCACAATAGATTGCATAAAAGGGATATCGGCGCTCTCTCCATGTAAGATTTCGGCCGCAACATGAATTTCTTCTGAACTCTTGTTAGGCATCAACTTACCAATGCTCTCGGTTATATCATGTTGCAGTTCTACTATACTTTCATGACTTTCATTGTCCGGATTAAGACCCGGATGATCCTAAAAAATGCCAGTGCTAGAAACCTGAGTATCGGACGATGGAAAAGAAGAAGAACGTAGCTCATTTCGGACCCCAGTGGATGCCTCAGAAGCGGAACTATTGGAGACCTGGGGGATACCTATAGAACAACTTTTTTCAGATGGAGAAGATTCCGAAATGGAAATCTCCACCCAATCGGTCGCAGAATACAGAGTGGGTTCAGTTGATATTAAATTAGACCCCAGGTTAGAACCATACTGAAAAATGCTAAGTTTTCTCTTCATTTGAAACTAGGATCAAAGTCGATCTATTACGACCAGCGCGGTTGTTCGTATTTCATTTTCTTCTTCCAAGGCCAAAGCACCGAGTTACTTACGGAATCTCAGATCTCTCTCGACACGGAGAACTTTTATTTATAATACGCAATTTCAAGTGAGAATTCCAGTTCCGCTTGTTCCCGGCTATTGTGTTCCCTGCCACACTGCTTCAACAACAGCTTCTTAGCGACCTACTGCCCTACCACCAAGACCGGCAAGAGCAGCGGATTCAATAGCAGCAAAACAAAAGATGCAGCGAGAAAGAAAAGAGAAACCACTATATGTAGATTACACGAGAAGTTCTTGTATACCATACTTGTATCGCCTCACAAACTCCCTTTCAGGGGCAATACCAAGAGAATAAGAAGAGTAGGAATGAGAGGTCAGTGCCCCAGTTCTTCCATTCCCAAGTCAGCTAATGAAGGTTCGGCTCGCAACCTAAAAGGAGATGGACTTTCGAGATACCCTACAAAGTAGGTTGTACATGCATTGCATTCAACGGACTCAACTTCTGATCGTGCGGTCTAATTCACTTTTTCCATCTCGTACATACGAAGGATTCAGAGTATCTTAAGCTCTCCCGTAGGTGAAATCCA
>MKEJ01019538.1:0-10430 GCA_001753735.1 Embelia ribes
ATCATATTTTTAGATGAATTTGGTGAATAAATACCCCGAAAGATTTTCAAAAACTACTTACACCAAAATGATGGGCTTGCGACGAGGGTTCCGAATAGGCTACTCGTTTCTCTCTCGGCCTCCTCCTCCACTCGGATCGTGATAATTTTTGTAGAAGTTCTCTTCTTCTTCTCTCTTATTTCTCTATTCTGTAAAAAGAACGTGAACTGATGTGGGGTGAATTGAAGAGAGGAACATAGAGTTAATTAAATCCCTATTAAATTTTGATTTTATTTCAAATTTATCCTCAAAGTCTATCATTGTCACAATATACTACTAATTTTATTTACACGCCTTACAAGTTGATTAAACCATCATCTCTCATCAGCTTAGAAAACACAACCTCTCACGGTTAGACCAAACTGCACCATCAAACTACCCGCCTGTCATCTTCTACAACTAGCACATAAATTCAACAGCCATCGAATTTCTCAATACCTGAAAACATTACCATCCGACACATTGACTCTGTTTTATCCATTCACTGGAAAAATCATAGACTGACATTCTGTGGAATGTAACGATGATGGGGTTGAATTTGTCAAGGTTAAAGCTCATACCCACTTGTCACGAGTTATCAAAAATCCCGACGAGGGTAACTTGAAGCAATTCCTACCATTTGATTGCGGGAAAGTAATCTTAGCCATTCAAGTCAACTATCTCGAATGTAGTGGGATCGTTGTTGGTTTTTCTCTTTCTCATGAAGTGGCAGATGGCATATAGGCCGCCATGTTTTTAACTTCATGTGCAACAAAATGTAGCGGTACTAGCAACATTAAAATTAAGAACCCGAACTTTGATTTGGCTATACATTTCCCCGCTCGAGAATCATTTTTGGGCTTTGATATATCTGGCCGAACAGCGAAGGAAAAAATCGCGACAAAAAGATTGGTATTCGATAGAAGTATGATAAGTTCCTCGAAAAAAACAGTCAGCGCTATCAGAAGGAAAGGATCCAACTAGAGTTGAAGCTGTTTCAAATTTTTTACGGATGCTTTTAAGGAAAATAGCAAATTATAAGAACAAAAGAAGCGCCATTTCATATGCAGTGGACTTAAGGCCAAGAATGAGCTCGCCTGACTCGGAGAGTGATTTTATCGGCAATTTTGGTGGGTTTTTGCTTTGGCAATATAGAGTTTTTGAAGAATGTCGCAGTCAAGATCTTTTCGGTGTATTGATAAAATCCATAAATGATATAGATAAAGATTTTATTAAAAAATTAGACAACGCAGAAGATTTTTTGAACTCCCTCAAAAAAATACGGGAGATGTTGTTTGAAGAAGGAATTGAGTTTCATCTTTTCAGCAGCTGGTGTAGTTTCCGACTATACGGGGTGGACTTCGGCTGGGACAGTCCCTCTTGGGTGTGCACCACAAGCCCGTTGTACAAGAATGTGGTGGTCCTTACGATTACGAATTCTGGTGATGGAATTGAAGCTTGGATATGCTTGCTTGCCGATGATATTGCAATGCTTGAACGTTATAAATGATTTCTTTCATTTTTTTCCCACCAAAGTTTTTAGTTTCCTTTAAGTACTCCTTTTGGGGTATTTTGGTTTCCTATATTTATCTAAGAAAGTAAAATTTTATTTTCAAAAGTTGAAATAAGGGTAGCCAAAAGGGGCAAAAACAGAGTACCTAAGAGGAACGGGTTTATCATTCTTGTCACGCGTTTCTTTTATTTTAGGGCTTCCATTTATAATCTTTGCTTCCAGATAAGTACTAGCACGTTCCAAGTTTTATTGGTGTTTGTTTTATGTTTATATATCGTTATATATTTTTCTGTTTCATTAGCAATGCAATTTTTATTTTAATATTTTCTCATCAAAAATCCAAAACCATAGAAAACAAAAAGAAAACAAGTGTGTTCACAATCAACTCTATAATTATCCATCTTATGGAGAAAGGAAAAGGAATTCAAATTTATCCATGATGTATTCTAAGTAATTCTATTTCAAGTTGCAAAATTAAGAAAATTTATTACTACAGCTGAATGAGGCAAAACACTTGCGATGATGAACGCTTTCCCGAGTTTTCCAATTTGCAAAATTAAGACTGCTTTCCAACTCTCTTTTCGGTAGGCAAGACGATAACAATTCAAGGATAGGCAATAATAGCAACCGAAGATGACAACCAAGAGCAAATTTTTTCACTATGAAATAAGAAAGTAGCAGCATTCAGCGGCAAGAAATTGGCAAGAAGATTTTTAATTTATTACTTTTCGATCAGTACTGTGACTATTAAAGCCCACAAAACTTTCTTCAGTTCATAAAAATTATCTGATTTTTTTAAAATACTATCCCGTATATAAGCCAGGCATAGGATGTGTTTAATAAAAAATAATATAACAACCAAAATTTGTGTTCAAGATGCTAAAGTTGTAGCTTCACAACCATCATGAACACAAGCTAGGACATCTCTGTAATCCCTTGAGATAGTGAATGAATCATAGACATTACCATCGCTGCTCTTCTTGTACTCGAACAGAAGAGAGGAGTGGTTAAATGCTGTCAATTTTACGAACCCAAAGTCATAATCTTTGTACAGACTCCAGCTCGTGTTGACTGTGGTGAATTCTGACAAGTGGCTTCCTCCTCCACCAACGACGACATGGATTGTCCCGTTCACTGTGCCCGAGTAGTGTGATTTTCCGGAGTTCACGCACTGGTTCTATACCACGGCACAGAAACATGAAATTTATCAGACTAGCAATATTTGGAAATTAGGAGCCCTATCAACAATTTTGCATCCCCCATACACATTGTAAACAACTTAAGTAAAGCCCAATTAATCCTCTCTAAAATTTGAGGATGATGAGAAAGATAAAAAGGAACACACTTTTTCTGGCTTTGCCTTAGAATTTAGTGGACCAAGAAGTAGCCTACCACAAAGTCACAAATCACTCTCAACCTAAGTCATACCCTAACACAAAGGATTTTTGAGGAATAAACCATCAAGTCTGTCAAAAACCCGTAACTTAAGAAATTATGCTAAAATTTAACTTTGATAAAGAAGAAATGTCTTGAACTACAAACTGGAAAAAGAAATGATACCTGGTAAATGGGGCATGTTCTTTCATAGTTATGGACATGACCAAAAAATGCCAGGTCCACCTTGTACTTCTGCCAGAGCTTCTGCAAGCTTTCCCTACCCATGGGCTCGGCAAATGAGCCTTCCAAGGCATAATATTTGTTAGAGGAATACCCAAGCACACGGTGACCAGAAAATATCAGCCATGGCTGTTTATTCCTTTCTACGGATGCAAGGCAATGTTCTATGAACTTATATTGTTCAGTACCCTCTCTCCAGTCGTGCTCGGTATCTGCTATACAGAAGCGAAACATGCCGTAATCTGTTTTATACCTGTCAATTGTATAAGAAACAGAAATTTAATTGCATACAACACCAAGTTACTGCACTGCAGATATGAAGTAAGCTACAACAACTTTTAAGCAAGGAGTCATTGGCAAGTTGATTTCATATTTTCACCACTGGTAGAGAACTCTAAAGCCAAGGCATGCATCTATGTCGTAGTTATACGCAATACATTGAGAAACTGAAAATCGTCTCATCTTAATTGATATTAAGACAAAACGTCACAAGGGACGAATGCTGTCAAAAGTACCAGCAATGATAAATAATTAAATATACTTCCAGCATTGGTATTTTCTGAACTTTTTTTAGTAATTGTGCTACAAAATTTTTTCACATCAAGAGATACTAATAAAAGTTCATTAGATTTGTTTGATGGGAAGTAACCGCCTGCTCAACAAGGGAACAAAGAGATAAAGCCAGACTCCTAAGCACTTCTCATCTCTTTGGAGCCCAGGATGTGGAGATAAGCATGAAATAAACAGATTTGGGAGCATTTCTTATCCAAAATTAGAATAACACAAGATATTTAATGGACCACTGTACATGTACTACCAGAATTTAGCTCTGTTCTCTGCAGGTACGTAGAACATGGTCTCGGCAAGCACGCCACATTCCCCACCGGAGTCTGTAACGTCATAAAAGGATCCTGTTCCAGGCCAATCGCGTTCGTGATTGCCACTGCAGAACAGCTAGCTGATGAGTATAAATTTTTATTCCAATGCTCGTCTAAAAGCACTACCAATATGTACCTCGCAATCATATAAGGTACCGTTGATGCAATGGGTTCCACCTGTGAAGTAAATTGGTCCCACTGTGAGATGTATCCATTTGCGTAGGTTATGTCTCCAATGTGGAAAACTATATCAATGTTCTTTATGTCCTTGATGAGTTGGTCTGTAGTATTTAGTGAACCTGGTTGGTAGTTGCTAAACTCATTCGATCCGTCACGCTCCGCCTGAAAGTCAGAAGACAGTAAGAAACATTGAGCTGACCAAAAAAAAATAAAAAATTGAAACCATACGCCTGCATGCTCTAGAAACTATAGTTCTATTCCAGCTAAAAAGTACAATTCATGATAAGATTTGGTGGCATGGTTAAAAGATAGTTGAGTATCATTTATGACTTGAGAATTGACTAGCTAAGCCCATAGTTGTTGATCTCTTACGAGATGTGGGACGTTTCATACGACACGCCTGTTATGGAAGGTTTTCATGTTGTATCGTAACTCTGTCTCTATTTTGACCAAGTGTAGGCCGATACACGTGTATCAAACGAGATAATATGTATGGTATGCCTTCTGAGATTCAATCATAAACCACTTTGCCTCGGCAGATGTGTATCACCGATGTATATACACTTAGTTGTATAAGTTATAATTTAAAATTAGAAACTAACAATTAAGGAAGTAATCGACACTTAGATATCCAAAATCAAATTCCAGAAGTAAATCGACAAAATTATGCTCTGTATCTATAACTAAGAGGCAAAGAAAAAAATGCTCTAGCTGCACAATATTCACTCGTATAAAAGGAATAGAGTAATTGATCGATCAAGAGAAATCAATTGATTGACCAGTCGATTTGGGGATAATTGATTTGAAGAAACTGGAAAATGAACTGAAATCTGATCTGATTGGGGGTTGATCAAAATTGACCCTAATCAAATTTGGCGTTAATAGAGAATCCAGAGGCGAATGATTAAAGAACAGCCCCTTGACATGAAGTGCCTAGGGTCTTTGTTAATTTCAGCTGTACCAAATCTATTTGTTTCTTTTGTTTAACAATTAGATGGTAAAAATTGATTAAAGAAAGGCCTAATATATATATTAGTGTACAATTGTTGATACGAGTGATGTTTGTGTTTGATGCAATACTCAAGTGTATGTTGCATTTTTGTCCTATATTATGTTTTTTAACGTGATATATTTGAGCTTGTATAATGCAAGGTAACTATGCTAAAAAAAAAACTTATAATACACGAGACGAGACAAAAAATTATAAAAAATTATAGACAAAAAATTAGTTGTTTTTGACAACCTTGGCTAAGCCTTTTAAATCTACAGTGCAAGCAAATAAAACTTTTGTTGACACTAATCCCACTCTTCATGAAATGGCAAGTAATGCATAGCATAAAAAGTAACCAAATGACACACTCTTCGGAATATAATTGAGGTTAAAGATAGCCTGTAGTGCATGAAAAACATGTGCTTTAAGTGATATCCATTTGCTCAGACAACTAAAATAGCCAAATTACCTTCCCCATGTCACCAAATATGATAACACGCTGTAACGAATCTTGTCCAGGATAGGGGGACGATTTAAATGAGTAGATCTTGCTCCACACATATGAACCATTGGATAATAGGTGACCCAACTTGTAAGTATACCTGAAACAATGACATATATTATGTATCCATCATAATCTCACCAAGCGTAGTTCAATATGTTTGTTCTTGGTTATTGTTATATGTATACATGACGTTCGGCCACAAATCCTTCAAGAAACTGGTATGAATGAAACCAGGATCACGCCAACCAACTGTTCTTGCAGGTGAGCCTGCAGGTAATTGGAAAATGTATAATATACCAACCTTCATACTTAAAATGTAGAATGAACTTTAAGAAATGTAGAATGAACTTTAAGAAATGTAAAATCAACATCTAAGCATAAAGCATTTAAACAGGATTTTGTAGATTGTACTAAATCATAACGTCTCTAACAAGAAGAAACTTGAACAACTTTTCAACAGTTTACAAATAAACAGCCGGTAGCAAAAATATAATTACTCATGGTGCAAATAGGAAACACAAGCTACTGATATTCAAAACAACAGTTAACGTTAACTGTAGATTGACTTAGGATCGAATGGATTGTGTACTATTGATACTTGGTAGATCAAATTGCTGCAGAATCACTATACATTGAAAAATAATAAGGTTTCATGCACAATAACACCCAAAAACATATAGGGAGACAACTGTAATGTACATACCACACACGGTGTTTCGGGTAAATGTCAACGTGCCAGCAGGTGAGCGACTCTGAGAAAGTCCCTTCAAGCCCCACTCAACAAAAGGGGTTGCTTCATCTATGTTATAGCCGCTTGTCCAAGTTACTGTCATCTGTCCACCTCAAGGAAGATGTTGAGAATACTACTTCTAACAAGCATTAACATAATAAAAGCAAGAGACCAAAAAATATAATCAGTTTCCCAGCGTTAGTTTCTGCATTTAAGGTTTTAGTATGGACAAGAAAGCAGCTGACATAAGCGGTAAAAATAAAAATTTGAAGATATCGAAGTCCAATTGTAGAACACCAACCCAATAGGTGCCAAAAGACGTCTTGATGAAGAAAAAACCAATAGCATATTATTGCTATAACTAGAGCATAGCTCTTTAGTTTTGCATGAAGTGAGGATCTCCACACATGATCCTTCTCATCCAATAAAAGTTATTGAAATATGAAATAGACCAATAAGAAAAAGTAGTAGCTTTTCCTTGAGGAGTGTACTTTATAACTGTCACTTGGAACTGGTAGGGCTGAAAAATTCATTGAGCTTAAGATGGGCATATCTATCAGAAATATCATTTCAAGCGCATGGAAGGATTTAGTTGGATGGAAAGCAGTGAAATGACACGAGACAAGGGATTGATTACTTACTTCATCCCAAGACTTCCCTTGGGCTAGGCGTGGATAAACAGGTGCTTTAGGATTAGCAAACGCTACATAATTTGAAACTGCCACCAATTTTGGCTGCGGATAAAATAAAAGTAATTAATCGACATAAATGCAACACATTATCCAACGCAGAAGAAAACAGGTCACAGGAGAATGAGTGAATATATAGTAACTCAACAGGCTAGAAAGAGAATGTGAAGAAGAAAAAAACTCAGTCAGGTTCAATTGGACCAACATCTGATAGCCCGCCAGTAAAAAGTGCAAAGGAAAAGTCTGCCCTCTGATTGATCAACTGGAGCTTCAAAGAAGCTTTGCCTGTCTTTGCATAACCATTATTCGAGAAGTTTGCAAACTGGTACTGCATTAGAAGCATTTCAGACAATTGATAAGTTAAACTAGTACGATATAAAGAATATAATATATGTGATTCAAACATAAATTAACAGATGAACAAGATACCTTGATGGGGGCAGTGCATATATACGGAGCTTGTTCTTTGGGATCATTCATGGGGTAACAGACAGATGAGCTGCCACAGCAATCCAATTTTATTAGTAATTAAACATGTGGAAAGTATTATTTGATTTATATCAAGCACGTGCAAGGGTAAATATGAAATTCCACATAGTTCAAGGAAAATATGAACATTACTTGAACTTGGCAGGCGAAAAAACCCCAATCCAGTCACTTTCAGATGGTTCCGGGTAATCAAGATCCACTTGAACCCATTCAGTATCCTCGCCCTATAGCCATATAAGTGAAACCAAGTGTATCATCACATTAAAATCTCCGCAACATAACATCTGCTGTAATTTTCCATTACACCATTGGGCTATTTGCAAGTTTGAACAGGTTTGGCAAAAAGGGACTAATTTATAACATGAAAAAGCACCAGATAGAATAAAAATTGCCCATGTTGCAAATTCGAACAGATTAAGCAAAAAGTGACTAATTTATAACATGAAAAAGCACCAGNNAATAACAACTGCTGCTTAAAATGCCAAAAATAAGACTAAATATAGCAATCGTCCTAACCACACGTGTATGTCTCACTTGAAAGCCAACTTTCTGATCACTAAATAAAGGACTTGAAATGGTAGAAAACCCTATCTTTCTAGCTGTCCAAGAGTTTCTCATCAAGTAGTAAACAAATGATGCTACAACTCTATTACACTTAAATACTAGTAGACTATCAACAAAGACCACAAGATCAGTTCGTTCCTAAAGTGATAATAATACATGCAATTATAAATTGCCCACAAGGGCACTCACAGAGTGCTCCCAAATAAGCCTCTAAAAGTGCTTTTAAAGAATAAATAAATTTTTGGGGAACACTCCCGCTAGTATATCTAAATACTATTCGATAGTATAAAATAAACATATATTACAATGATTCCTTTGAGCTGAGAAACAAAGGATTTCCAACTCGAGTTCGGTCGAGTTCGAGCCTTCACATTTTCAGCCGAGTCGAGCTCAACTTAGACTTAAAATCAATTCGAGCCCAAGCTCGAGTAGAGTTAATTCGATTCAAAACGAGTACGAACTCGGCTCATTGCTACCCCCAGTGATAATACAGGCAATTATGAATTGCCCATAAGGGCACTCACACCAGTGCTCACAAATAAGCCTCTAAACCAAATTCCAGAGAATAAATTTTAGAGACCACTACCACCAGTACATCTACACGATTGATTCCCTTAGTTAAAGGACAGTTGATCATCCCAACCATATTTTTAAGTTCTAGGGACCCTTCGCCTAATCTTAGCCTATTGAGGTATAGGGATTAACGTTTAGGGAGTAAAAACAGATAATCTGATGGGATGGATGCACATAAATTGCTTGCTTAAATGCCTGAACTCAGGGCGGATGCAGGGTATGTAAAAATAAATTTACGGGAAGCTGAAACTAGGTAAAAACACTAAGATTACCAATTAAAAAATTTACGATAGAAATTTTGACCCTAAAAATAATGGGATCCCCTAGCAAATTCATGTATCCGGCCGTGTGAACTAATAATTCTAAAGCATAGCAACTCCGAGTCGTTTACCTTCAACCCAAGTAGTGTAGGATAAGCCTTGACAGAGGCCTTATCATGAAGGGTAAAAACCGCCTTTTCGATAGCGATGGTGGAGAGCGGCTGCACTCCGATCGTGTGGGCCGAAGCCGAACTCCAAACAAAAACAAGCAACACAAAAACAAACAGACTCTTCATTGTTTTTGTTGCCAAAATATTCAAATTCAGTAGTAAAGAGAGTTGAAGTGTTTTTGTGGGGTGTTTGATGATGATAACTGAGAGATATGATTACGCGGTTATGCCGCGAAGGTACCAAAGATATTCCAGTTTTGACTTGTAATAAGCCATCATTTTGAATAGATTTGCACCGAATATTGAACAGAGTTCACTTTGGAAGACTTTTTTGCCTTGATAAGGCATTCCTTAAACTTTTTTCCACAATAACGTACCAAACTAACACACTTTATTATAAAAAATACATTTTATTTATACATTTTCTTTATAATTACGTAGATTCCACATTAACAGCACAATTAACAACGGTGCCAAATTTTTTCATGCTAAAAGCACACTATATTATTGCGTTTTCTTTATAAATATATTTTCTCCTTAAAACGCATTTTAATAGTGCGTTTTCAATATAAATATTTCATTTTGAAAGCGCAGGAAATACATGCGTTTTATGTATTAACCTACAAACAAAGAAAACACATTTATTAAACACGTTTTCAGTTAACAGAATGCGCATATTGAAAATGCATTTATGAAACATGCTTTCAGTACAAAATGGAAAACGCATTACTTTAATGCGCATTTAGTTGAAAGTATAATAAATAAAGCGCATACAGAGTATGCGCTTTTGTCAAAAAAAAAACAAAACAAAGAAAACGCATGAATATAATATACTTTAGGCATAAACTTACAAAAAAAAAACTTCCGATTTTCCATATCCAGCCAATCATAACCTGTATCATTATCAAATATAACAGCAAATCAAACCCAAACCACTTCACAAAAATAGAAAAATACATACAAAAATAAGATTAATGTCATTAGCAACAAAAAATAGATAATTCTGTATCAAGCAACATCATAAAAAATACACAAGTCTAATACATAATAAAGTCCCAAAAGATATACTACTACCCTAATGCCTTAATTTTGAATGAGTTCCACAATTCACCGGCTTTCTTTGCCTTTTCGACTTTCGCGGGAGAGCTGTCGGGTCCACTTCCTGTGCCTGTGTAGAAGGCCCTACGGGAGGAGGCAATATAGGTGGCCCAGAGGAATGATGTACAGGTGGCCGACCAAGTGGCTCTATAGGA
>MKEJ01019544.1:0-14801 GCA_001753735.1 Embelia ribes
TAAAATTTTGTAAAAGAAAGATTATTTAAAATAAATTATTTTTTTTGTAAATATTACAATAACATAATTTCTAATTATTTGAAACATATAGACATATACTAAAACCAACCCTATGTACGGAGATATAAAAGTTATTATTTCAAATACTTTCGCTTTATTTTTGACAAATATCCACATTTTTAATTGACATATGTCCCATGATTTTAAAATTTTTAAATAATAAATTTATCATAAAATTTCCTCAATCTAAACTACCTGGAAAAATAAAACTCATTAAATTATGTTATTTTATTAAGAAATATAATTACTGTAAATATGATTAAATATAAAATGATTAAAAATAAATTAAACTTAAAATTAATTTAAAATTTTAATTCCATTTTCCTAAAAATAAATAAATGTATTTGTTCTGTGCATTGAAAATATTTTTTTTAAACTTATTTGTCTCACATTCCTAAGATGTCATTATGTCATAAACTAGTTAAGAAAAATATAAGCTAATAATTTACATTTTCATACAACTCGTACGACTCACAAACTACATGCTAGTAATAATATAAAAATAATAAGTACATAAATTTTTTAAATCAAGAAAATTTCTAAATATATTAAATTTAATCTAGAAATAATTTCAAACTTTTCATACAACTCGTACGACTCACAAACTATATGCTAGTAATAATATAACAAATAATAAGTATATAAATTTTTTAAATCAAGAAAATTTCTAAATATATTAAATTTAATCTAGAAATAATCTCAAACTTTTTATTCTATTGCAATTGTAAAAGTTAAAATCAATACGTTGATGGACCTAACTCCTTACAATAATCCAAATTTGATATTGAAATTGGATCAAATAAACTATTCATTTTGAGCAACTCTTTATATACATTTTAAGTTAAACTGTTAATAATTCTTCTAATAATTGTTATTTAGTTTCATTTAAAACATTTAAAATATTTAAGTTACAGAGGCGTGAGAATTTGAAAAGTATTTCAATTAAAGTAAATTAATTTTAATAATTAAATTTTTATTTTTATTTTTTTAATATTAAAATTATAATATTTATTGTGTACTTAATTCATGTATAAGTGATAAAAATATATAAAGTGACCAACATGTTATTTGTTTTTGTATAAGTTAATATTTTTATGATATTTAATATTAATATTATTTTCTATTTTAAGTATTATAAGATTTTAAATATAAGCAAAAAATATAAATGTATTAAATATGTCATATTTCTTAAACTTTAAAGACCAAATTTGTTCATTTTTCAAATTCTAATAACTATTACTATTGTAAGTAAAATTATGAAAAAAATAAAAATTATTGTTAAAATTATGAATACCATTACTATAATTATTTTTAGCAATATCGTTTAAAATAAGATATTTGGATAAATGAAGATATGTATAAATTTTGTTAAATACATTTGGCTTCTTTTTGTTTCAAATTGTTAATTAAAATAATTATAATTTTGTAATAGCGAGAGATATTTTCAAATTATAAAATAAAATTATATATATATCCATCATGTGATGATATAATATACAAAAATCGCTAATATATCTCATTAAAATTCAATTAACCGCTATCGATTACTATCATCGACATGCCATTATAAATATTTTTTAATCTTTTCAAATTTAAAATTCACTTAAAATTATTAAAATGTCGTTAACATTTTCAAGATTAAATATGTTTGCAAAATTTTACATAAGAATTGATGAAAATCTAAATTAAAAATCAACAAGAAACTCAAAATAAAATAGGATTTGCTCAAAATCAAGTAACTCACAAGCCGTTCGAGCTCATTTCGATAAAAACTCACTTCGAGTTCGGCTCAAATGTTAACTAGCCTAGCCGGTTTGAGCCAGAATCAAAGGTTTTTCTTGATGAGTTATGCTCGAGCACTCTAAAGCTCGGTTAGGCTTGTGGCCACCCATAAAAGAAAGGAAGATGAGGTAGAAAGGTGAAGGAAGCACGACTCAGCTTGAGATTTAAGTTCTTGGGAAGTGGGTAACACGACGCCCAAACACAAGACAGCTCTCCCAATACATGTAATTACCAAGCCAACTTGGCACTTGAAGGGCGCCAGCACTTTATTTAGCAGATATATACATCCATGTTACGAGAGATCACTACAGGGAAAAAAACAAAAACTATAATGACTATAACGTCTTAACCTTTTTTTTACAATATATACATACAGAGCTCCAGGCGGCTTCCAATTACCAAAAGGGACACCATCTGTGATAAAAAAAAAAAAAAAAAGACGAGGGTAAGATATTGTAGAGCTTGTGCAATTAAAAGTAAGCAGAAAACCAAAAACAAGTGAAAAAGATTTGTCACTTGGCGATGTGTCCATCAAACACGCAGAACCCTAAAGAGGATTTGAAAGAGAGAATGATGACATACCCCACATAATTTTGACACAAATTTTCGTGGGACGTAGCCTGTTGGATCAACTTTTGCACTTGTTGTTTAACAGATAAACCATGCTCAATTTCACGGCTATCTCCAGAGTTCAAGGTACCATGATCCATCGCATGCTGGATGGAATTCATTGAAACGGAAGAACTAGCAGAAAAATCACGTCCCGTAAGCTTATTGCTCATCCTAGCCATAACAACCACAGCCCGCTCATTTAGGACCTCATTTGCATCACCTAGTTGGTTGACAGCCTGCATATAGGCTCGAAATTGTAAGTTCACCTCATCAGCAGAGTACAAATAGTTCCCATATAAATTCTATCTACAGACCTGAAGAAGTTCCCTCTCTCGAGCACCTCGTTGAGGCTGAAGCAACTCTCTGTTAGGAGCAGTTTCTTCACTAACGACAGCAGGAACATGAGTGTTAACAATGGCAGACATTTGAGGGACTTCATTAAAGTTGAAGAGTCGCCAGTTTATCAGAGGATCATGCACGAAGGCCTGAAAATCAGGTGGGGTTCATGTTAGTTCCCTCATCACAAAGTCTAATATTTCCTACTTCAGTATAGTTTTTGAACAAATCACTGTCCACAGCCAAGCTCTGTTAGCCAAACAGATTTGCAGAAAAATCCATGCTTAAGGGGTATTGTACATCACTTTTGGAATAAATTGCAGCGGATGACATAAAAATAAAATAAAATAAAATAAAATAAATAATTGCAGTTTGTATACCTCCATCATAGCCATGACACTATCCTTATTTGTTCTCAGAACCTGCATTACGTTTTCGCAGGTCGAACGGAAGTTGCCTTCAATACCACTAACTTCCATAGCTTTCACAAGCATTCTAGTCAGTCTGAAAGGAACCTGCATCACCATTCTTGCATAAGATCATTTAAAAGAGAACCATGTGCTGAAAAGGGAATAAAACAACAATCTACCTTCTCAGGGAACTTTTCTCTGTTCATAGAAGCTTCAAAGCAGTCCCCAAAATCAATATGCAATATCTTCCCACTGAAAAAAAAAAACATAGTAAACATACCTTCACAACCTTGCTCGTGAATAGGCTAACAGTAATTTTCCAATAATAATTACCTGTAACGATGCAGCATCAGGTTACTAGGGTGTCGATCCCCTAAGCCAAGAAGGTAACCAACCTGAAATGTGCATGAGAGCATTAGAAGATTTTACAACAAAATAGAAATACCGTTAATTTTATTTTCATCAGAAAGACCAAGGGAGCAGAAATAAACCAAAAAGCAAATTGTCTTGGGTCCGAAGCACTTGCAGAATTAACTTAAAGACATACAAGCTTCTTCTGAAATGTGTTCTTTAGAAAACAAAAAACAGATGTATTTTGTATTTTAGTTGAGAGAAATAAAATAATCTAGCAGAAATTAACTGAAAAGGCCATATGCTTATGCTCTTGATTAGGAGGAAAACATTCATACCATGCTCATGACAGCCAAACTTCTAGTATAATTTGTCCTCCTGTTCAGCCAAACCTCAGAGGTGCGACTTTTTAACCAAAGGACCTACAAAAAATTAATCCACGACTGAGGAGAAGTTCACGACATGGATACATAAGAGAGGATAATAAAAAGTAGAGAGAGCGTGAGAGAACAGCGTACCCTTGACAGATCATTCCCTTCAGTATTCTGCAGGGCATACTCGAAGACCTCCACTTTAGCTACAAGGGGCAAGTGATCGTAATCCGGGGCAAAGCTAAGCATATACTTGTGCTCTTGATTTAAGATAATCTGTAAGCAGAAAACACTAATAAGAAGAAGACTATGAAGTAACATAGAGAATGGAAGACGGTTTTGAATCTAGTGTGGCTAACCTTTCTAGCATCCCTATATTCTCGAATTAGATGGTGCAGGGTGTCACAATTTGGGACCCACCCAATCAATCCACTGTTCGGAGATAGCGGAATCACAGAATATCGTTGAATAGAGAGGTCTTTCTCGGCAGTTTTTCTTGAATTTTTTAGGAGTGTGTTTACCAGTCCAAACAGCTGTAAAACATTCAATGACAACATATTTCACATATAAGACATCTGAGACTCTAAATTTTGTGTGCTTCAGACCCAACAGAAGCATAACCAACTAGCTCATATCACAAGAGATAAAAATTACCTGCATAACACGTTCATCTTGGCGTAGATCTTCATGACCCTTCAAGAGGAAGGCATCATCTTCTCCATCACTCCCATGAATTGTCAGCTTTCTAGGACGCTGTTTAGAAGTAATGACGACAAGTTGGGGAGCAAATGATGCAATCGTCACCACTGGTGAATCTGAAATAAGATCGAAATATTATTGTGAAGTACATCGTAAACACTACCAAATTTTCAACAATGATGATCTGGAATTTACCTGCTCTATAAGTTCCTGGAACAGCTAGCTCTAAACTGCGGCACTCCAACAATTCAGGAGAAACAGACTAAAGATACAAAGCAAGTACAGGTTAGTCCTAAGAGTAGCAAGGTATAATCTTTTAACCTTTCTATTAGAAGAGTAGTAACATATACGTATCCAATAGAAAGTAGGTAATTCTTGCCTGTAGGTCTAGGGTAGTTAAAGATTGTAGCTGCTTATCTATCCGTCGGAAGACATGATAATACAGGTCCCATGCCTGGTCAAAAGATCAACCATTGAATCTTGTTTAACTCTAGGTCAGGACAACAGATTATTATTACAGAAAAGAAAAATGAGCATATGGCCTCGTCAAGGCCGTAAAATAGGGTCATGTGTATCAATTCAAACATGCGAAGAGATAACGGTTTCTAAGCCACCACATTACAGTGTAAAAACTAAATGATCAATATTACTTGAGGTTGTAGAATGGGTTGAGGCAGAAAACTGCCTATTAATCCGACCATATGTAGCACATAATATCTAAATCTGTGAAACTAACCACAGACTATCATTTTAATTATGCATGAGAAGAAAAAGTAGAAATAAAGTCAAGCATGCAAATAAAAAATAGTCGGGGCAAAAAATAATAATCTCAAAAAAAGACAAAGAAATAACTACAATTATACAAGATCATAATTTGGATAACCATTTTCACCTGAGTAAGTTCTGCATCCTTTCCTGTTCTCTTATATTTCATGCAACACTCATAAGCTTCTAAGAGTTCATGGTGGTATGCCTGAAAATCACATCAAAGGGCACTTTGGAGAGAGCGTGAAAAAGGTTTAGATAAACAAGATCCATACAAAGAGTACATATAAGCTAATTGCAGAAGCATGTTAGACACTGGTAGCAGCACGCAAGGACTGTTAACCAAAGGTCACTTCAATTGCTTTGTAAAATTGGACAAAGTTGCATAACAGACAAGCATCTCAGGCAGCTTTCTCAGTTCTTTTTTTCAATTCTACTCATAGAATGAAAAGAAAATCATTCCATTTAAAATTACCTGAATGAACGCTTTCTCTTTTATAGTAGTATTACTTCTCATGGTACCTTCCTCGAGCATTTCATGCAGAGGCTCTAAGACCTTTAGCATCCCCTCAGTATTATGTTCACCAAAAAATAAACGGCTAGCTTCCTCCAGTGCCTCGTGCCACATTTCATGCCAAAGTATGGCCACCCTGATCAACTCCTCTGACACAAGTTGTGCCTTCACAATTGATATCTCAATGTTAGATATAGCCCTCCAAAAAAAACATAAGTATCAGAAAATAGCTCATTTATATTTCACCTGATCCACAAGAACCCCACTATGCTGCCTAACTCTATCAACCACTTCTTTAGCGGCAGCTTTACGTAAATTGCTAATTGATTTGCAAGCCACAAGAAGAGGGTACATAAGAGCCTGCAGAAAAAATTGAATTCCCAAAAGGCGTCGAGAATCAAAATGCATAACTGAGAGGAAACTACAAAATTGACATACAAAGCAGCAGAAAAGCTGTGAAGCAGGGTATTATTTCATTAAAAGATAGAGAAACACTTAGAATTGCAGTGGACAAAGCTAATGAGATAAATAAATAATAAATAAAACCAGTATGCATACTTCTACCTGAAATAATCGGCTGGGATATTTTGAAAACTAGATCAGTAGATAAAGAACATAACATGTTAATCATCAGTAGTGGTGGTTGGCATGCCTTGAGGGGCCAAAAAGTATGACAGCATGAGAAGTTACGATGTTTGTGAGAATCAAAGAATTCATATATTTTGCATTCACCACTACAACGTACAAAATAATTTTACGATTAAAGACGATAACAAAATTCACATATAAGAAGTAAAAAAAGAGCAAAAGTTCATGAGGCCCAAAATTTACTTCCAAATGATGTAATGTAAGGCAATACTTTTAGTATTATGGTTATGAAAATTTTTATTTGAAAAAAAAAAAGATAAAAATCTGGAGAACAATAGAAATTAGATTACAAAGAAAGAAGTCAGCAGGAAACAATAAGAGGACAAGGGGAAGTAGTAATCTAGCAACCAATAAATAAGAACAAGCTCATCATGAATGGGAATTTACTTATTTATTTAGAATAAGAATTTAGATATAAACTCTTATGTGATATATTTGTCAAACTAGAATGGAAGTATGTCTATAGGTTTTTAAGCTTCAAGAAAGATTAGAAGAGCAACCTGCGGATGGCTTTCCCCAATCCGCACCAAGAGTGACTGTATCAGCCCTCTTACTGCATGGTTATTTGAATGAATCCTGGCAATTATCTGGGGCAAGACAGCCAACCATGTGTCAATACTAACTTGTGCAAATCCATTCTGCAGTGCCCTTTGGACCTCTAAGGTAGACCCATGGTTGAACCACAGTGTAAGAAGACGAAGTATATCCTGAAAGCAGAAATCACAACCTTTAAATGTAGTATGGAGAAAAGGTAGGTAACAAAACAGAAGCTTATAACTAATGATCACATTAAATGACAAATGTTCCAATGGAGTTCGCAGCCTGCTTTTATCAAATTCAATTAGTTTCAATTTCAAAAGAATAGAAGACAAAATCTCTTTATATCTGTCCAAGTTCCATTACATCAGAGCAAATACCTTATAAAGTTACAACACTAATGTTAATCTTATAAGTCATCTTCATTAGCAGGACATAGGTGCCAACCTAGGGGGCATGCGAGCGATGTCTTTATCATAGTTTGCAAGCAAAAAAAGGAAAACAATTCAGCAGTGTAAGCTGCAACAAAATCAAAATTATCTAGAAGCCTGCATTGAGATTAACTACAACATTTTCTGTCAACATGATTGATTACCTGCAAACTGTCATCAACTCCCTTGGCATTGGCTGAACATGCAATAGAATGGAAGTATCCATTGACAGCTTGAACAACATATGGTGCTGCGAAGGTAGGAAAACCTCTTACGGTATAATGGGACATCACAGCAGTGTTGAACAAAGCCCATCGGTGCCATGCTTTTCCCCTTTTTGGTGAACAGTGGGTCGCATTCCTCAGCGCATTTAGGATCTCTAATATGATGAAAATAGATTATAAGCCATCAGGTCTCAGAAATTATGAGAAAAAGAAAAAACAATTTGATCAGAATGACTGGAGTAGTTACCTTGTATAGAATCCTCATCTAATACTGAAGAAAGTGCCAATTTCCAAGTTCCAAGTTTAAGATATATGCGGGCAATGAGAGGAACAGTTGAAGCACAAGTTGTTCCAACTGGTGTCACTGGTTGAATACTTGTGGAGGTTGAAAGCTCCACAGCTAAATCCTACAACGTAAGACAGACAAGATTCATAAAATGGATCAGCAGAGACATGAGAGAAAATGGAAAGATTCATAGCATACCTTCAGTCTGTTATAGGCTTCCTTACGCTTATTGTCCTCTCCTAGTGACCATTGATATTTTAAATAACCGAGTATGACTTGAGGAGGTCCATGATATCGTATATTATCATCACATTTTTCTGGGTCAAACTGAAACAATATAATGAAGTTAAACTAACAATAACAATCAAGGTGCCTGCTTCCATTGATTTTCACAAAAGCCGCTATTCACCTGCAAAAGTTCGACTAAAGTAGATTTAGCTTGACTTATTCTCCCACTTTTTCGGCACAAAGAAGCAAACTTGAGCCAAGTCTCAGCATCATCTGTAGGAGGCAATACTAATGCTCTAACAGCCAGAATTGCTTGCCAAACCTGCATTTTCAGCAAGTCACGTCATTAACAACTAGTACTTTACTTTCCATCTACAAGACTAATTGGCAATGGGATTCTTTATTAATATTTACTGAGAGAAAAGATCAATAGTTCTCAAATCTTCTATAATCATCACCGAAGCAATTTAACCAAGATGCGAAAATATGTTCTTTGCTTATATTTTAAGGCATTAGAAGATTTGATCTTTTCTTCCTATTGGGAGCAACATGTGTACTAAGGTAAAAGAAATATGACTACAAAACTTCAAGAGGTCCAACCTCATAAGAGGAAAAATTCAAGTTGCATCCACATGATACTTAGTTACTCTCCCCCTTTTTTTTGCATCCTTTAATTAATTAATCCTCTCTTTGGCGTGTACCCATAAATCTGTATTTGGTGTGCGTTCTTCTCTTATTATCTTTGTAAGCAAAGCAGCTGCTTTCAGACATGGTTCATTGTTGAGTCGTACCTCCCTATCTAGCTGGAAGGGGAAGTCCGGAAGCTTCCTCTCTCCCAGCAAGCAAGATGGGACCACATCCTATAACTACTTACTTTCCGGAAAGACCAGGTCCTCTCTCCCAGTAAGCTTCCACTTATATGTCGTTTAACCTCGGCTTCACTTAGAATACATGAATTTCCCATGTGCTCCGTCTATTCTCTCTCTCTCTTTCTTTTTTTGATAAGTTGTGCTCTGGCTAATTCTTATCCTTAAAGGTTCTCTGGGAAAGGGCTCTGTAACATCTATCTCAAAAGAAGATAATTTGCAAGATGTAAATTAACATGCTCAGTCTCTTTTTGGGTTTACAGGTTGGGAGAGCAGGAGAAAAGGAGGAAGAGCTAAAGAAGCATATTTACCTCAACATTGTGCTTCACGCCTTTTATGCGGTCATTCCACATATTGCGGATCAGTGCACGTTTCCCTGCAGCGACACCGGATCCCACAGGAAGAGTACAATAATCAATGACCTGTTCAAGTGTATTTGATTTTCACTTCATCTTGATTCATATGAAAAGGTGGCAAATTCACATTAGAAAATTAAACAGATCTCACCTCTTCAAGTTCTGACAATTGTTGAACACGAACCATATTACTATATGCTCGCTCGTAGCTCTCTAAGACCTGAACAACAAAAATATTCATAGGTTAACACATAAAGCTCCTATTTCAGCGCCCCTGTTATTCAACATATCCCTGCCCCTGTATGGTGGTTTTCTGTTTATTTATCCCACCTCAACCAGAAGGGGAAAAAAAGAGAAGGGGTATTTTTGAGTTTGTTTATCATCTTAAGGATATTTTTGCAACTTGGACACTCCTCCCGACACAGTGTAACTTGATTTGAGGGAATCGGTTTACATCATCAGGCCTTATTTTCTGAGTTTCTTGTCTTTCACTGCATAATCTCCATTATTTGGTGTTAACATGGTCAATAACATGGTCAATGACTAAGAATCTATTAACTTTTATATTGCATACAGTCAGCAAAATAAAAGAGAGAAAAGCAGCAGAAAGAAAGGGTCTAGGAATTACCAAAGCAGCAAGCTCAGTAGCTAAACATTTCCTCGCTCTCTCAACAAATTCCCGTGCTTCATCATACTGGCGGCATGGTCTTAGACTTTAATAAACAAATAATATAACAATATAACAGTAAGTCCAATTAAATTTTTTATTATTACCTTCCCCTTACGAACAAGAAGAACAGCCCTGAAGAAATGTACCATTACTACTTCCATCACCAGTAGCAGCAGTATTTCCCAAAATCCGCAGTTTGGTTTCATCACCATCATCAAGTCGTGAAACATACTCTGACATTTGATCCCACTCTCCCATGTTCCATGCAGCAATAGCAGCCTAAAAAGATCAGATAAGACAATTAAGAACAGAAAGTATAAGTTTGACGACATTCACAAGATCACAATTGATAAAACACACCAGTGGTGCAATTTCCAGTCTAGCAGCAGGCTCAGCAGGGGTCCAATACTCTTTGCATAGGTTATTAAGCTCTTCCCACCGAGCTAATGCAGCAAGGCATCGCATTTTCCCTGCAGTAAAACCATTGAAACAGAAATATGAATTTAAGATATTGGATATTCTTAAACTACACCTCGCAATAGGTACAGATTTTATTCATTCGAAGTGGCAGAGCCCAGTGTGCCTGAAAAATTAATAGATTAGAAGATAAAGGGTGATGATCCACAGTTAAAGATCAATCTAACAACCCTCTTCTTTTTCTTACATTCCAAGAAGTAACAGCTCTATTACGAACGACAAAATAACTCCATTTCCCCTTTTAACTTAAACATCCAAAGATTAACCACTCTCTTTTCTTTTGGAAGGTACGATTTTGCTCCTTGAGTTCAGTCTTTATCTTCCACAAACATGAGTGTATGTATGCTTACTAAGTCATGTAAAAGAACGAAGTATACCGAAGAAATGTTATGGTATAAGAGCTATAAATTTATTCTAATTTTTTGCTCTTAAACTGAATCGGGTTTTCAAAAATTTAATACCAGGGTGAAACAATAATCATAATCTATAAATAAAAACATTTATTTTACTATTTATCTACAACATTTATACAAATGGTAAAAAGAGGAGTAACTAGGAGTTGGTTTGTTTACATATCGTCAGAATATTATAATTGCTCCATGTTCAACACCCTTACTTGAATATTTCGCTATGTTAGGGTCCTGCACACCTCTGATGTATCTTTCAGATAACGAATTTTTATCCTGGTAAGGCTGTGTACATTAGACCCTTCCAAATCCCCACAATGCGGTAGCCTTGTATATTTGGTTGTCCGTATCAATGTTGCCTAGGTCATGATTTGTTATGGGTGGTACAAGAACGTGGTACGCGAGTTGAGCTGGTACATGGTACGCAAGGGATAGGCTTAATTTACTTACTATTTATAAGTTTGTCTTTGTAAACAGTGAATGAAATATACTTCATTTATTTGTACAAGGAATACAGGTTAAATAAGAAATCCAACTTTTATCATACCTTTTCCTTTGGAATAATTCAAATGTTGCTAGGATGAATTAATTTTTTTAATTAATAATTGTTTTTATATGATTTGAATAATTTTCCTTCTATTTTTCTTTGTCCCACATTAAGTTTCACACATCTTGCGTGCATCTCTCTTTCCTTTTCAGGCACATGAGCAAATCATCAATAAGGGATAATGAATTCCATGCTGAACGTAATCCAAGAATATGATGGTTGCATTCGTACATTATCATATCAAGACATTTATCTACCCAATTGGCAAATTTATCTTGAACAACTTTCCACTCACTTCTTAAAAAATGGAAAAGGTGGTGCGTGCAATATAGACATACCTACAGTAGCCTCCATAATAAGATGCTGAGATGATGCTTGTGAGGCCTTCGTAGTGTACGCTTTGAGCGCATCATCCCACCGTTGCAACTTCTCATACCTTGAATATTTCCACCAAAGAGAATATTCTTATTATACAAGAAAAAGGAAATCCAAATCCCTACCAGCAGCAGCATGAGACTCTTAACAGCTAAAGCTAAGGGGCATAAAATAAAGGCGACTGAAGTATTTGAAAACCAACAATACCATGACTCCTTTAGTTGTACATCTAAATGTTGTTGTGCATAGCTCAATATTCCAACAGCAGCCTATAAAAAGTAAATACATCATAAATATGGTGAAATTAGCCAGAAATTACAATATGGTATACACTGAAGTTCAGGTAAAGACCTCATGCTGATGTAGCTGGTTATTTATGTGGATAAGAGCTTCTACAACAGCAACAGGGTTAGCGTCCATCTTTTTGGAGCGAGCACCTTCGAACTCCATCTCTTTGTAATGCAATGCTTTAGCAAATGCTCGACACTGCAGTCACAGTAACCACAGGAGTAACACAATATGTTTAACAAGAGACATAAATTAACTCTCAAGATTATAGAAGCAGCGCACCTTTTCGGCAAGAGCCCCAAGTAGACGGATATCTATAGGAAGAGGTTTCTCATCATGTTCCATGAACTCTGCCTGTAACATTATACAAGATTATTTTATAAAACGATAGATGAATTAATTCTGTCTTGTGATAATTAAAGACTTATAAAAAAAAAACCACGAAAAGGAGGTGAACCATCTATAAAAGGCAAGTGTAAACCTTTGAGCCACTAGTCAGTGGCCAATAAACTGTCTAAAACCCTCCTTCATAGCCAATTTGTAATAACAGAGCAACAAGCAAGTAGAAGATGAATTGGGTACCCAGCAAAAGAGGAAAAGAAAAAGGTATAACGACAGGGAAATAGCACAGTTAACATACCAAATTAAGTAGAGTGGCAAGAATTTCAAGAGGAATATTCTGGGAAGAAAACGCCATCTCTAAACTTCGAACAAGGTGTTTTTGACAACTCTCATTCAATTCTGACCAACAGCTAACGAAGCCAGCCGCAAACAATTCGCGCCCAACAAAAGGCTGCAAATAATAAAAGTTAGAACCCTGCTGTTCCTGGAAGACCAATACAAAAGAATGATGCCAAACCTGCAACTGAGCAAGTCTTGCACAAGTTCGCAATGCAGGAGAGGGTGATTCCTTCAAAAGTTCAATGCTGAAATGTCTCATCCATTCTGCCCAATCTTCTTTTGTACTGCGTTGTGAAGCCTCGCCGGCAATGCGTAGTCTACTATCATTCACCTGTATGGAACATCGNNAAAAAAAAAAAAAAAGAAAATTCAAGACGTGAAGAAAATGAATGAACCCCTTGAATAAGTCAAAAAAGAAAGTGAGGTGTATCTTTACTACTGTCATAATGAAGGTTCAACTATTTCGATTACTGACAGCAATTTCGCTGGTCTCAACATGCTAACTTAGCTTAGCATACTAGTTCATGAGTCCAGATCTCATAATTCACTTATTTTCCACAATTGAAATGAAAATAAACTTTTTGTGTCAAAGAAAATTTCTTATAAAACCATCTCAAGTAAACAAATGTATTCTCTTTGCATATACATGGAAAGTATAATCTTTGTATGTAATGAAAATGTTGGTCAATACCTCTCCAAGCTATGATGATTAAATTCTTTCTTTTATAATTGCAAGAACACAAAAAATGGGGATTGTTGGTAAGCCAACTCATTTAACAAATTAATAGAGATTAAAAATTGAGTTACAAATTTTACACGTGTTAATGAATTTTTAGAGGTGATGTTGGTTCAAAGGGCAGAAAGCTGTCCACATGAGATGAGTTCGATCAAATTTATCTTTGTGTTGCATTCAATCAATTTTCAACTTTGCCGGCAATGGTGACATGGTAGAAAGTGTGACAGTTTTTATGATTTGATATTTATCAGAAAAATATGGTATTATTAATCTGTTTATTATGCATTTAAAATATATTATTGAATGTTTAGGAATCTTAATGGAGTTTGGTTCTTTTTTTTTTAGAATATTAAAATCCAAAACGAGCCTATAGATTATTCTGAATAGTTTTTTAGATACACATTATGTCCCCAGTTGACATTTATGGTCATCTACTATCATACTATTAGAATTCACTACATTGTTTAATTTGAACTATACTTGTGGTAATAAAAGAAAGAAAAGAAAAGATCAATTGTATAAAAGGATAATACGAGCTTTATTAATTGCTTAATGTTAAATGTTTACAAAATCTTGTGTGAAACATATTGCACAATTCAATTTCTAAAGAAGAAATTAGCATACATGATGTAACCAATAAATTTCTAAACAATTTTATATGATTTTCTTCTATATCATTGCTCAATTACAAATTATCACGTCAGAATCTCACGTCCATACTTTACTAGTATATGTAAAAATGTACTTATCCAAGAGCAGATTTTTTTGTTTAATCATTTTTTCATTTTTTGCCTTGATACGATGCAACCATGTGAAAAGTTCCAACAACCAATCCATATATTTTAAGACCTTTTCATTGACTTTCTTTAGTATCAATTTTTGTCATTTTCTTATGCATTTCGCAAATGTGGTTTGTTCATGCTATTTGATATTTTTTTCATGATCGAAAGTAAGAGATGAAGTTTTATTTCACCATGTGACTAGGTTCCAACAATCAATGGATAATTCTTTTGCTATTTAATTGACTTTCTTTAGTTTCCAAATCTTTTTCTAATTTTTTTAAGATTTGTGTAAATACTAGTAGATTTATAAGTTGTTAACTTTAGAATTTTTTTTATTCCTTTTTAAGTGTACATTTAGAAAA
>MKEJ01019552.1:0-20275 GCA_001753735.1 Embelia ribes
AAAAATAATAAAAATAATAATTTTGCATTGCTACATGTGCTTCATAAAACAATAACATTGGAGAAAGTAGTGGAAAGTAAAAGAGAAAAAAAAATTTATTTTTTACGTAATAATTATTAGTTCTCTATATTTGAAAAATTATTTTATTATACACTACCCAAAAAAATAAATTCAGTTTACCTATTTCAAGGAAAGAATAACTCTTACCTACTCCAAATGGCTCTTAATTTGGGCCAAAAAGTACATCCCAAAGCAATGACTTTTTCAATGGCAAAGATGGAAATACTTTCTCCAGTAAGGGCAAGAAAGAATCTCACCGACTTAAAAGTTTTTAAATATTAAAAGCATTTCTTTATTATGCCCTCGCATCCCTCCATTTCTAGGGTCTCTCTCTCTCTCTCTCTCTCTCTATTCACGCCTATTCATTTCTTCAACCATCACCTAATTAGACCATCAATAGAGGTAAATTAGGGCTCGATTCTTATCCTTTGTTACTCATAATCGCTCGGTTTCGCATGATTTTTCTGATTTTAGGTCAATTTTTGGTTAATTTTTTAATCGGTGTTTTATGGTTAGGTCAATTCTTACCCAATTGAGATAGATTATTGTTCAATTTAATCTCATTTCTTTCAAATAATCGCAAAATTTTCGTTATTTTTCTGATTTTTATCTCAATTTTTGGTTTTGAATTTTGATTCAGGGCGAATCTGGTTAGGTCAAATCTTGCCTAATTGAGGTGAATTACTGTTCAATAAATGATATTTCTTGAATCTAATCGCCCGTTTTGCCTCAATTTCTGATTTTTTATGTCAATTTTCGGTTTGATTTTTGTTCAGGGTTAATATGGTTAGGTCAATTCTTACCCAATTGAGGTGAATTATTGTTCAATTAATGTTATTTATTGCACTAATTGCTCAATTTCCCCTAATTTTGCTTATTTTTTGTTGAAGGTTTAATCTGGTTAAGTCAAATCTTACATCGAGGCTTATTTTGTTAATTTGCTCCCTCTATGTATGGGGTTTTTCAATCTTTATCTCTCTGTCTTCAATAATTCATATATATGGCTATGCATGTTTGTATCTACGTACGTATGTATGCATGTATGTAACTGCATAAGACTGTAGTTTCATGTGGGTTTAGCAAGATGACTGTTCAGAAGCAATTTCTTTCTTTTGCATGGTTGTAATTTGAGAGATGATGTTTCACTTGGGTATAATTCTTTATAATTTTGTGACTATACATGAGTTTGATTGACGTGTTTGTATCCTAGTGCTTCTTGTTGGTTGTAATTTGAGAGCTTATGTTCACTTGGTATGATTTGGTGATTATACATGAGTTTGATTGCTTTTATCTGTATTTAGAGCTCATATATGACGAAAAATGTAAGAAAGGAAGTGATTATTTGTGCTTTTGCATATTTGTAAATTGAGAGCTTATGTTTCACGTGGTATAATTTTACTTTTCTTTTCTTTTCTTTATAATTAGTGATTGTACATGATCTGTGTTTGGAGCATATATAGAGAGCAAAAAAGGTAAAAGAAAGGAGTGATTTTTTGTGCTTTTGCATGTTTTAATTTGATAGTTCATGTTTCACTTGGTATTATTTATTTTCTGTCTTCATAATTTAGTGAATATTCATGAATTTGATTGCTTTTAGCTGTTTTTGGAAGTTATTTGTTGGGAAAGAAGCAAGAAATGGAAGTAATTACGCGAAAGATCATGAATTGATCTATTTTTCACATTATTCTGTATGTGTATTGTGTGGAAAATAGAGTAAAATGAAAACTAGGCGATGATGGAATTCTTATTACCAGTTTTGAACGAGAAAAATGATTTTGTGACATATTGTTCTGAGAGAGAGGATAGGTTGAAAGCAAAATCAAGAGAAAAGTGATAAGAAAAGAATAATGCTTTTGTTTCTTATTTCTGTCCTGTAAGCAATTGGGTATGTACCCAAATAAGGAACAAACCAAGTTCCAATGCAGCTATTTTTACCTTAATTTCGTTGGTCTTAAGAGTAATTTCCGAAACTATAATGGTTGTTGTCCACCCTATTTTGCATGGGTCGCTGTTGATTATTTGTGATAAGATTTTGGAAAAATTGGTGCTCTCTCGGTTAGGTGGCCTTAATTATTTGCATTCCGTGTTTGTGATCATGTTTAGCTATATTGCAAGGGCAGAGACACTCGACCCCAGTCTTATTTGTTTCTTCATTCTCCTAGCAACTTGTTCTTTGCTATATACTCAGAATTGGGGATATAGTGTTTATATACCCTGTTAGAAGCAAAGGATCCTTCATAGTGCCTTATCATTAGAGGATCAGAGACCTATAATATTATTGGAGTACCCAGAAAAGGAATTAGCTATTGATGCTCCGAGACCATTATCTCATATAGTGACAAGATCTTGAAAATTCTGGTTTGGGTCTCCATGTTTTGAAAATCTCACCACATATAAATTTTTTACAAGTTCGAGCATCTGGCAATATGTTTTCTGTGGGGAAATGTGTGGCTCTTTGGCACTGCAGACAATTTTACATCCCAGGGAAGAAAGTTTTGGTGTTTATTTTTTATTTCTATCTTGTATCTCATATTTACTCTGTATATACAGGAATTTAACTAATGGAGTCATCAAAGGAGACTAATTGCCAAGCTCCAGAAGGTCCGATCCTCTGTGTAAACAACTGTGGCTTCTTTGGTAGTGCCGCCACCATGAACATGTGCTCAAAGTGCCACAAAGAAATTATCACGCAGCAAGAGCAGGCCAAACTCGCCATGTCATCGATTGAGAACATCGTCAACGGAGGCTCTTGCAGCAGCACTGGGAATGATCCTGCGGTCGCCAGCTCAGAGGTTCGACCTATCTTTGCTGGGACAAAGGTGGAAAGAGCAGCTCCTACTGAAGTGTCTCCTTGCAATTTCTCTTTCGGGCAGACTCCAGGGGTCCCGCTGAAAGAGGGACCTCGCAGATGCACTACATGCCGAAAGCGTGTGGGCTTAACGGGTTTCAATTGCAGGTGCGGGAATATATTCTGCGCATCTCACCGGTATTCAGACAAACACGACTGTCCATTCGATTATCAGACAGCTGGTCGTGATGCAATTGCTAGAGCCAATCCTGTCGTGAAGGCAGAGAAGCTCGAGAAGATATAAATCCATTGATGAATGCTTAGTATCTATCGTAAATGTGTCGGCTGCTTGTCGTGTTAAAAGTGCTCCTCTGCAGTATGTACAAAATGGTCTTAAGGGATGAAAATGAGGGCACTTCTGTCTAGTGAATGAAAGTCTGGACCTCGTACCGGTGTGCAAGTCCTTTGATTTGTGTTGCTTTGGTTTCGTGTTTTATGGTTTGCAATTTGTCTCTTATATCTGCTTTTACATGTATCTCAATTGTGGTGCTTGCGACATATTCTGTGAAATCTATTTTCTTCTATCTTGTCTATGGGTTATTTTCTATTTCTGATGTCCATTTCAGATATAAATTCAGAGGCTCACAAGCAACTAATAAAAGAAATAAATTCATCCTAATCTTCGTCGAGATTATGGCCTTATCAAATACTTTATAGATGTTTATCAAGAAAACAAAGAAAACTAATGAGTTACCAAGGCTTGCCCTTTGGCAACACTTGTAATATTCTCCAAGTTTTGTTCATATATTGATCAACAAATTAGAATGTACCAAAACTAAACTTCACATCCGTAATAAATCTTGTGTATCAATTGAATGTACGGACAAAAAACAAAAAGAACAAATAATTACACTAATTTCCTCCTCTATCTCTGAGATATTTCAAAATTATGGTAAACTTCTTTTTTCATTTTTTATTTGGTACAATAGTTATATAGCTCCCTAGTTAATTACTAAAATTTAGGACCCTTGTATAACAATTATTTAACTATTAGTTACAAATATGTGTTAATCATGGTAATATATTACTAGAATATTTGGTGTCTTTGTTATCAAGTATTTTCTATCTTGGATAAATCTTTTTTTTACTAAAATAAATTATATTTCAGCCATTAAAATTTTTGTCTCATGCCCAAATGAACTATGCCGCCCCCAGGTACATATCTATCACTTATTTTTTTAGAAGGTTTAATTAGATATATTTATATTCAAAAAGTGCGAAATTCTAGAGTACGTGCCCCCATGCAATTATGTTCAGAAAACAATAAAACGTTTTAAAAAAACATCTCTTTCACTTCTAGGAATACTTTCTCGTCACAATCAGAGTTTCACGTCCCTTTCCATTGGTTGTTCAAGTTTTGAATTTTCAAAAATTGGGTTTAAGATTTTCTCAAAATTCAATTTTTTGTATGCAAAAATATATAAAGTGTCAATTTCTGAAAAATAGTTTTTAAACTACAAAAGCTGAATTTAATACCTGTAAAAATTTTGAAATAAAATAATGACTGTTTTGGGCAATTTACATTTTGAATTCTATTATTTCATATCTAATAAATAAAAATATATTTGTAATTTTAAAATGTGAATAAAGTTTGACCATACTAAGTTAAAACAACACAAATAATCAATCGATTATATACAAAGATTCACTTCACCACATTCCCTCCCCCTCCGTAAACAATTTCAACTAATTGTGACTTTACTTCCATATGCTTGGATAATAAAATGGAAAGATGCATACTATATATATACTTTTGTTTTATGAAATATTTGCTTTCATAGTTTATGTTTTTACTTGAAAAATTATTAAATGTTTATGAATAACTAGATATTTGAATATATAAATTGAAATATTAATAATGGAATACAAATATACAAGTAAAATTCATAAATGTCATATATTATTATTTCAAAATTTTTATATGCTCTGAGATACAAAATGTAAATTATAAATAAACATTCAGAAAAGGAGTACAAACCTACAAATATTTTAAAATACAATTCATTTTTACTTTCTAACTTAAGTTCGAAAAAATAAAAGATTAAAAAAATAAATTTTCAAAATTACTCTTTAGCAAAACTTAACTTTTGAAAGTTAAATTTGAAAAACTGAATACCAAACAAATTTTTAATTTTTAAAAATTAAAAACTATATTTGAGATGCTAAACAAAACCAGCCTTAGTCAACTAAAATAGTCCTAGTCAATCAAATGTCAACTATTCACCGCACGAAATTTTATTTTATTTTATTTATTTATTATTTTTTTCGGCCCAATGATTAGAATTTTTGAAATAAGACTTTCTTAAATAAAAGCGATGGTAAAAAACTGTATAAATTTTGTCAAGAATTTCATGCAATTCAACATCACAAGTCCATGCATCTAATTTACTCGTTGGTGTTACCAATATTTCGACAATCCATTGCCTTTTTGTTGCTAGAATGTAATTAATCGCAAGCACAAACTTTTGAAGGGTTTGTTGAACGAAGAAAGCATTTTTTTTATAATTAAGTTGAAGAAGAACATGCATCACAAAATGTTGCTTAAAAATTTCAAGTTCAAAACACAAACATAAAGTAACTTGAAAACGATAAAGGCTCTCACAATCCGAGAACTCAAAGGCCGACACTACATAGCACCGAAGGCCAACTAGCTTAGCTTCGAAATAAGTAACATAACTGGGACGTTAAATGCCCGCAACACCCTCCTATTCTTCACATGGAAACAAATGAACTACATCATGTCCAACATGATCTATAATACTGAGGTTAAAAAAAAAGAAACATGTAAGCATGCATACATACCTCGATACCATAGAACTTCCGTTCGTCGTTGTCAATTGTTGATCCGCTCCCAACAGAACTCAAGCTCACCTAGATTGCCAGTATATATAAGCCCCTCACCTCCATCTCCGCTTTCATTAGGAAAAATCGCATCATCATTCAAAATCGCTTTGCTCAGAGACTCGTCACTGGTTCCATTACCCATTAACCCTTGATGAAAGCCCCCACTCGAGCTTTTACCGTACAACTTACTTCCATTGACAACAATCTTCTGCAAATTAGACTTTTCACCCTTTTTTCTCTCAAAAAAGGCTCTCGTGATTTTGTCGACGAGGTTAGCATTGTCGCAATCTTTTTGAACGGAATTAGGGCGCTGGTTATAATAGAAGATGTTAGGGTTAGGGTTTTGCTCCCACGAGAGCTTAGAGTACTCATTGTTATTGGAAACAAAATCATTATGGTTCGTACTATCGTCCAAAGCCATGCGTACAATTTTTGGTGCATCTGGTATGTAAGAGAACGATGGGCTCTCGTCGAAAATCCATTCTTTTTCACTCAAGCTCAAGCTCTTTTCTATGATGCTGTCATAATTGATAATTCCATTCGGGTAAATTTTTTCCATTTCATCAAAGCAAATCCCAGCATTTTTCGCCGCTTGAATGTTCTTTCCCATTGCATATATATTAACTGTAAAACGTTAAATAAAGTAACACTACTAATAAAATGTGTTAACCAAACATTGTTTTGTGAGAAAGGAAATAAAAAACAGATCTATAGCCTTGAAATGGGACATTATTATAAGTATTTATATAAACCTTCGCAATCCTTTTCACTTTTGATGAAAACAGATTTCCCTTTATTGTTTTGAGTGTACGTTTTCATCTGAGTTGTAGGAGACTTAGTGTTACTCGAGCTTCCCAGCTCGGACATATCTGTGCTCTTCCTGAAATGTACAATTTATTCACTATGAAGATTGTATAATAAATATATCACAGAAACAATTGTTTCTTTACAAATATGGTTTGAAAGGTAGAAAAATAGCTAGACCATACACTAACGCTACATTCGATATAAATGTAAAAGTTGATATATCTTATCTTCATGTTTACTTGCACATTATAATGAAATTTAATTTCCTTTTTCCGATACATTCTCATTAAGAAATCACTGCCTCAATAATTCCCTTCAAGGAAAAAAAGTTTGCTTAATATTGATCCAATCTATCACTATATATACATCGGTTGTGAAAATAAAGTTCTTGTGTATGCTCTTGAAAAGTTTGCGCGATAGATAGTGAGGCTGCATTTGTTAGTAAGTTGTCACAAAACATCATCTATTTTACTTATAAACAAATGCTTAAAGAATAGAAACAAAATAAAAAACAAGAAACAAAACACCCACGCTTTAGTGACTTAATTTGTGATGAAGGAAATGTATATATGTTGCGCTAAATAATTGAAAAAACATCTTACATGTGAAGGGAAGCCACTTGTTTATCCTTAAACAAATTCCTCGCAGTCTCGGTGGATATGAGCTATAATACGAGAACGAAATTAGCGAACAATATTGCTAGCACAATTAAGTGTCCTTAATTACAGTTAGGTGATTAAAACTTACTTGCGAACCTAGCACAAACGATTTCTGATATAGGCTACGATCATCATTGCCTGCTTGAAAATCAAAGTAGTAAGGCACAGTACTCGATGTTTTAAACTCTTTTTTTCAAGAGGATATAATTACTATGTAAATGCAATTGTAAGACCAAGTTACTATATATCATTTTCACTATACATGCCGGTTTTGACATAATAATTTTCTTCAAAATCGAACAACAGAGTTCTTAGGCCTAGATTGTAGTAGCACATAAAATATGCGTAATATAGCAACAACAGAAGTTGTGGCTGTTTACCCTTTTTCTCAATACAAATGTTTGTTCCTACAAGCTAATTACTATATACTACATAATTATGGCAATTTGTCGTAACAGAAATTATTGCTGTTAGTAGCAAAAGTGTGCGTAGAAATAGTTGTCCGATCATGCATGGCTAATTTTCAAGGACAAAGAAACAAAATTAAATTAAATTTTTTAAAATTATAATGGTGTTCAGAGACGGTTTAGCAAGCCTAAAATGTTTGAGAACTACAGTGAGAGAGAAACAAAACCTCCTTTTCTTTTCTGGATTTGAGGGGTGTCCCGTAAATATGTTTGAGCCCTTGCCATAGACCTAATATTTTTAGGTTTATCGTAAGAATTAACGAAACTAACATCATCAAATAAAGAAAGATACATATACACCAACAATAAAAGCGTAAACACATACCAATCATTTCTGGGTTGCGATGACAATCCGTAACTAGTAAATGGTCGATTTTGTTCGAATGTAGACCTAGAGACCCCTTCAATTTGGTTGCTTTGGCTTGTTCCAACACCATGTTGGCCACTAATTTAATTCTCATAAGTACCAATTCCAAAAATAAATATGTAGTTGCATGCAATTTGAATCTTAAGTGAAATGTGAACTTACCGTAGAGGTGATGAACCGTTGCGTTTCATCGGAGTATGAATCTGAGACCAAATTTGCTCTTCAATCTGCTGGGTGAATCTATCCTTTGTCCCACCAATGTTGAGGCCACTAATATAAATTTCTTTTCAGTACACATTACAGAAACAAACTTGAATATTTCAAATGAGAAGATTTAAAAGAAATATATGTGCTAGCCTCGTAGGATAAAAGGAGCCAGATTTTGCTTTCCCGGGATTAGAGTTTCGTCTAGCGAATGCCGGAGAAGTTATTGGAGAATAAGGCTCAGGTTTCACTTGCACGGTGTTAGGGTTTCTTTTTGCAAATGACCGAGAAATCATAGGACGAGAAGCGCTAGAATTTTCCGGAATCGTATTATAAGGATGTCCTCTTGCCTGAGAAATTATCGGGCGAGATATTGTTGGATGAAAGGAGTTGGAGTTCTCCGAACCAGAATTAGGGATTCTTCTTGAAGATGCTGGAGTTATTACGGAAAAAGAAGGATCGGGATTATCCGTAATAGTATTACGGTTTTTGCCTACAAATGATGGGGAACTTATAGGAAAAGAAGGGTCAGAATTTCTATAGGGACGGGCACTATTAATCCCCTGGGACCAAACATAAGCCGACGAGGGACCCTTGACCTGCTGATATGGCACGAGCAGGCTTTCATAAGTAGTTTCGATATCCTGCAGAAAAACAATACCGATATTAATACTGAGTAAATAATGAAAACTAATCAATCATGCAATATTTTTAACGTTTAACTGCTAATTGGTTGTTTTTCTTGATACAGTTGCAAGTGTAAACTTGACTTGTAATGAGAATATCCGAAGTAAAAAATTGATGTGTACAATTTATTTATTCTTTTGGTAATGTGTAAAATGTAGAGTAACAAACAATGATTCACAGACCAGCGTGTTGTACTAAACTTGCACATTGGAGAATGAAATTTTTTTATTCTTTTCTTCAACTAGTAAAATTAATAGTATAAATATTACAGAATATAAAATATTAGGCGAGATTTGCAGAAAGCCTACATAGTGGCAAATGGACATTTTTAGTAGAAAATAAGTCATAGACGAAGGTTTTGAATAAGTGCATACATGTATACCTAAATTAATGTGTGTACATGTATACACACTGAACATACACGTAGGCCAAAGTTTTAAGTTTTCCCTTTTCCTATGCAGCCTCTATTAGTTGGAATTTTTTTGACACAAATTAGTTGGATGTTTTGATGTTATCCACTTATACACAATCAGATATGTAATGACATAAAAAATTCTGTACCATTACTATTTTTTTTTTCATGTGACCAAAACTAATGTGTTTTTTTTTAAACTCTATTTAAAATATATTAAAATCATAATTAGATAATAAGAATTTAAAATCATAATTAAACTCTATTTAAATATATTAAAATCATAATTATATGCATAGGAAACATTAAATACCTTGAAAATTTTTTAAACTCTATCTAATGTTTTCTATGCATATAAAGCCCTGATTTTCATCGAAAGGGGCCAACTGATTAGTTGTTTTTGTAGAAGGCCTAAATTTAGAAAACAAAATAAATACATAAAGAAATAATGATTAATTTCAATTGTAGTCCCTAAATTATAATGCATGTCCCACTTTTGTCACTATATTTTAATGTTTTGCAGTTTTAGTCCCCGAATTTACCCATTGTGTTATTTCAGTTCCAAAACTTTACATGTGCTTTTTTGCTCCTAAATCTAACATTATCAGATTTTTCATTATCTTTAAGATAAAATTTTTAGATAATTATTTTTTTTCTCACTTTAGTCCCTAGCTTAATTTGAGACCAGGATTATTTAGATCCGTAAAATTAAATATTTTATTTTTTGTCAATAAATAAATCGCATGTATCATTTTCTTCGACTAAGAAATTATTTCTACTCCACCGTAAGAACAAAAAAGAAGTTTACTTCTTTATAGTAACATATCACCTGTACTTTGAAATATATATATATTTTAATTCACACAAGCATAGATTTTCTTAAAATTTCTACCTTCAAACTTTAATATTTAATTTTATGTGATAATTTATTATTTTCTACTTGCGACGTAAGAAAATTCAAAAAACTAAAATGTTGATGGTTATGAGAGATATATTTTGGCTAATTAATTTAATAAGTTGAGGTTTGTTGATCAATTGTTAAACTATTTAAAGTTCGAAACTTGTTTAAAGACATGATAGCAATAATGTAATGTTTGAGTTTTAAGGTTTGATCAGTATCGATCTTATCATTTTTGGATTGTTTTCTGGTCGTTTATGCATATAATCAAACTTTATTTCTTCTTTGATTGTTAATTCAACGTTTAATTTAGTCACCAAAAAAGTAAAATACTAAAAGTTATGGATTTAAAGTGATAAATTAGAAAGAATTAACAGAAAAACTAATAGTGTTACATTGAGGGATGAAAAATGTACAGTCGGTAAAGCTTAGGGACTAAAAGTGCTTCATAATACTAAAATATAGGGACAAAGATGAGACACAGACCATAGTATAGGGATAAATTTTAAAATTATCCAAGAAAAAAATTCAAAATCTTAAATTTCCAAAGATCTAGGACATAGAACCCCTAAATTTCAAAACCAAATTAGGGATATAAATGATACGAAATATATTAAAAGAAATTCCTGAGGATCTAAGGTTTGGGAAAAATACATACATCGCATGTTAGGTCAAGCAGTATCTTTTGATTTGAGCCCATTAGATATGTATCCGGTTTGTTTGAAGAAAATTTTGAATCCTCCTGTGAAATAAAAACAAGAAATAATTAATTAATTTTAAGTAGCTAAATGAATAAAAGCCAAGGAATGGATTTGAAATTGAAAAAGGAAAATAAGAAATGGAAATTGAAGAAGAAGATGACTCACTAGCTTAGCTGAGAGAAGTTTATTCCTCAATCTTTCTGTGTGACACTATCCTCTATATAACCATGTATATATAGACTGTAATAGTCAAATAAGATGGTATTTGTAATGATTGCTCAATTAATGTTATTTTGATTATGGTAATAAAATTACTTTAACAACATTAATGGCATATTTGATACCGACCTCATATTGGAACATGGTTGAACAAGTCATTTATTCTTCTTTGCTATTTTTCAAAGCCTAATTACTTAGAGTACTAACATTTTTAGCAAATAAAATGATGTTATATAAGTTTACAAAAAAAAATAATAATAATATTAACATGATGACATTTTATTTCAAATTGATATTATATATTTTGGGATTATATTCAAGATTTAATTTTAGAGGATCATTTACTTCTTAATTTTTGAATTTTACTACCAAATAATAAATATTTGGCATAAACTGAGTTGTGAACACAATCAATGTAACCAGTCACAATTAATCCGGGGTAAGAAAAGTCGTCATAAAGTTGCAAAACGCATACCGAGCCTCAGTGTACACTGTAACATAATTTGTTTTTTCGTATTTTTTGTGCAAAAGATACTTAGTATGTACTTTACATGCAACCTCTATTTCTTTTTATTCATTTATTTTTATTTTTATTTTTGTGCGAAACATACTTAGTATGTATTTTATATGTGATTTAGTATGTACATTATTCTTATGTTTTTTGTGCGCAAAAAGTTTTAGGACGTCGGGATGGTAAATGCACTCATGCTGGCAAATCATATATAATTAATTTGGAAATTTATCTTCATGATGTATCCTAAAAATTGTGGGAAGATGCCACGTCATTGGAACTTTCTCTAACAGTGAAGAGTTTCTAGTACTGCACTCATAAGTCCATAATGCATCTGAATTAGTTAGTTCGATTTTAGCAGTACAAGAAATCATTTTTTAATTGCGTTGTAATAAAATATAATTTTTAGTTGTACTGATAAGTATTATAATGCACTAGGTAAATATTAAAAAAAATACTCATTTGATACTAGAACAACGTAGAATACGTGAAAAGTATACTTTTGTTTTAATTCAAATAATAAAACAATATAATTAAAAAATACTTATATGTATCAAAAATATATTTTGCTTATTACAACAAATATTGTCACGCCCCCAGAATTCCAGAACCACAGACACATGAGGTTCTAGAAAACATTATATAATTTCACGTAAGGCCGCCTCCAAAAACTACCACAATGCCAATCTTCTTACCATGCATATAATGTGAGATGACAAATACAAGGTCAATATATGATGTAAGCACAAATTTTACAAAAGTACGAGCCTTGTTGCACGTAACCATTTAGTGAAAAGTGGCTCAATAAGTTACAAAATACATGACTTAATGACATGCTCACGCAGCAACCAAACTAGTAGATGCAAATCAAGCTGCGAGAAGGAGCCGCTTCGTCGAATGCTCTGCTCTGACTACTTGCATGCTTGCAACATATTTTCCTTGATTTGTGAGTTGATAAATAAAAGGCAGACAGAATTAGCTGACGAAAAATATTCACTACGTTAATTATAGCATAAAAGCAAAACGTCACATATCACCATAACTGCTATAGCAAACATGTAAACACTATATTCGCCAAGGTAAACATGCATCTCATTGCAACTATATACATACGTAATTCTTATTCCAGATGTAATATTATATTGGGAAATATATATACACCTTAAGACTTCATTTCCTGGAGACTTTTTATATAAAGATTTTAGTAGGTGCCTCTCCACATTCTGTGTCTCGCATGAGACCGAAAACAGAACTTAAACGAGAGTTTGTGTCTTGCTCCAGATTATTTTCGCCAAAAATTGTGTTCTTAAAAAAGTGGACCGCATGGTCCATATTTTCTTTCACAAAATCATTTTTCGCAAAGAAGGCCAACTGCGATCCTTATTTCACAAAAAAACACCAATTTTCACAAAATGCCACATAATTTCTCAAAAAAGCCATGCAGTATTTCCTGACAAATATTACTAATACACATACTTTGCCATGCATGCAAATTCTTACTTTCATATACTGCACACATTATGCATATCTTAGCATATCATACACCACGCAAATCTGCACCCAATAATACATATATATTATATAATAATTATCGTACGACCTACTGTCCATAACTAACCGGTATCCAATAGTCTTATCACAAATTTATAAGCCTTATGTTGATTCTTATCCGCACCATGCTATTTTGACAAAATATTATCAAACTCTTAGATTTTCTGGGCTCGGGGGCAATTTACTACTAAAATAATCCACATGCAACACATTATTAATTTCTATCCAACTATATCAGTTGACTAATTCAATAAACCAGTCGACTAATAGTTGTGTATCTATTAAAATCAATGTTTTCGTCTTCTAAACCTAGTTCTAACACTAAGTTTTTAGTTATAAGGTCATCTAGACTTTATTTTAAACACATGCATGGCCAATTTATTGAGTAAAATGATGAATTTAATCAAAATACAAACTGTTTATTCTGGAAAGGACATATCAGTCGACTGTTGAGACTTATCAATCGACTGATTGCCTTTGTTTCTGCTATAAAAGTGAGGTTTCATTGTTCAAAATGATTTTAAATATTGAATTGATCATCATAAAGGCTTTGAAAGGATGTATAGGCCACATGCACAACTAGTTTTTCGAGAACAAAAGAACTTTTATCAAAACATAATTTGTTTTATGCATGATCTTCGATAAAAATGTCATAATTCACTTGGTTGTAATGTGAATGCTTCGATTCTTTATAATTTCATAGGCGGAAATGATAGGACAGAGGGTAGTCACTTTATTTTGTGTTGTAAGGCCGTAGAATGCACTTAGAAAGCTGGTATACTACATGCACAAGTTCAAATTTGGCTCCTTTTCCTCTCTCTCTTTCTCTCACTATATGTGTGAATGCTCTAGAATTCTAGTGAACTTTGCACCAGAATGGGGTGTGCATATGCAGGTTCATGCCAAACTGGGACACTTGACTCATTTTTAAAAATTGTCCTTGCATGGATCAGTTGACAGATTTTCCAAAATCAGTCAACTGATTTGAGTTAAAGGTGAAAATTTTTATCGGTATTACAAATATACTTTTACTTGGAATAANNATATAATTTTACTTTTAATAATATATATATATATATATATATATATATATATATATGTTTAACTAAAGAAACCCTAATATTTCAACAATCAAATGACCTTTTATTGATACTGCCATTGTATCGTATCTGCAAAAGGCCCTGAATTAAATAGAAATAAAAACCAAAACCAGGATCAGGGATTGTTGACAGTATGTGCGTTGTCAATACAAAAATGATGTATGTAGCCACCTGTCCAATTTTAAAGCTTGGGTATATAAGGCAATTCAGTATCATCTAAACTTATTTTAACACCATTCTTTAGTCTATAAACATCAATATAGAGAGAGCGGGACGAATGTTAATGTTTGGTAATGAACATAGATCACTTCTAAGCCTCTCGAGCCATTCCAAGAGCTATATCAAGTTGCCAAAATGTCTTAGACCTCTTGGGTAAGTTTTTCACTAAATTTTTAGAGATAAATTCAGAGAGTTCTTAATCTAATTCTTGTATACAAATCTACATAGCTATATACTTGAGCTTATAAGTGACCAGTCTTCCATTTTTGCCTAGATTCCTTTCACATGCGATGAGCTATTGACGAAAACTTTTGGGTACAACTACGTTTCGGTAACTAAACCACGTTTTTTAGACTCTCTTTGGTTGAATTAATTAAGTTACGGTTAGAATATCCCTTAAGGACGAATTAAGATACTGTAAGGATATCCCTTGAGTAAATTTAGTGTCCTTTGATAATTTCGGTTATTTTTAGCAATGTATATGTTAAATTATAGTATAAAACTTCCATGCATGTGCATTTTAAGACATTTGGTGTAGATAAAAAATGTAAAGTTAAGAAAATAAGTGTATTCCCTATTTTAAAAGGAATTTTGAAAATATTTTAGTAATATGGATGAGTGTGGGAAGGACTTAAAATTTTTTTAATTTGTTTGTTATAACTAATTAGAATAAAGGCAACTTATAAATTTAGAATTGTGCTGCATATACGAATTACACATGTCTTATTCGAGTAAATATTGATAAAGTAGGAAAATTGTAGTATTAAGGAGTTGTATGCTTTCTTTTGAAATATTTGATATTGAAGTTGTGCATAAGTATAGAGCTTTGGAGAGAATGCAATTTTGTAGAAAATTTTGAAAACTTAGGATAGGTTTGATACAAATATGATTTTTTCTATATACTTAATAGCTTAAAGAAAACGTCATAAGCAACAACTGGGAAACTAGTTGTTAAAATAGAGAAATAATGTACTTTTAGAAAATTGATTGATGTAATATGCTTATTTAGTTATTATGAATATGTTAAGTTTCCGTGTATAAGAAATCATGTGGAAAATAGGGAACTTTTGAATAAAGGACAAAACTATTAGAGAGTATGATATAAAACTAGATGTGTTGTGCATTGATTAGTGAAAAAGAGTTTTATGCCATTTGAGATAAATAAATCATTAAATTAAACGGATTAGTTAAAGCCTTATGAGTAGAAAAAACACTTACTGTATATGACAGCATTTATAAATGGTAAATAGTATGGACGATAGTATAATATCCTTAATGAGTAACTCGTGAAATTTGTTTGAATACGTTTGACACGATTGGACATGTAGTAACTTACGATGTCGAGTGAAAGTCGATATTTAATAAGATGTGAAATAGTGATCTCTGACCAATGTGTGTTTAATTTACGTGTGGAGTTTGAATACGGCCGTTTTGTTAATGGTTTAGCATCCATGTAATCTTCGCTTATGTAGTGTCTAATCAAGACAATGTACGATTATTATATTATTAAACGTTTATATTTCCACTCTTGTTGGTCGTTTCATATTGTTTAATAAGTTGAGCACTCTGATGTTTAGCTGGTTATCTTCAAATATAAGTACCTCTTTCAAGTCTTAATACAGAGTTGTTAAAGAAATATCTATGCATTAGATCACGTATCGGATCCTGCGACATTTGGGGTGTGACATACATTTAGTCACCGACACAAATTTATGAAGCCATTGGTTGAACAAAGAAAACTTTCTTTTCATGGCTAAGCACAAAAAGAACATTCATCACAAAATGTTGCCTAAAAATTACAACATACTGGGGTAGAATACCCCTAAAGAAAATTAAGTTCAAAATGCAAATATTCTACAGATAACCTTACTTGAAAAAGGTAAAGGTTTTCACACCCCGAGCATTCGAGGAGCCTACAATACACGACATGGAAGTCCAACTAGCCTTCCTCGAAATAAAAACACAACAGGATTAAATACGCATGCCACCCTTATTTTATCCGAAAAGAAATGAACTCGGTCATTCCCAGCTTGTATCTTGGGCGAGGTTATTAAGGAGAAAACATGTAAGGACGCAAACATGCCTCGAAACCCTAGAAGTTCCGTTCTACGTTAACAAAAGGGTTTGTTGGTTGCACCGAGTCAATCATCCACCCACAATCGGATTTTATTGGCGGATCGTTCATCCACTTAGAAGCAAACCCAAGATCGCCTAGATTCCCAGTATATAACAGCTCACCACGTCCACTAACAGGGTTTTCACCCTCTTTTCGCTCACAACCGGTTTCCATCATGTCATTGAAGAGGTTAGGGTTAACATTGTCTTTTTGCATGGAATTAAGGCGCTGGTGGAAATTGAAAATTGAATCACTTGTGTTAAGGTTAGGGTTCTCCTCCCCCGGTGGCAAAGCAAACTCGTCGTCATTGGAAACAGAAACATTAGGGTTCTTACTAGAGTCCATTGCCGCGTGGACAAGGTTTTGTGGTTCTGAGATTGGTACATAAGAGAGCCCGGGACAGTCTTTGAAAATCCGCGAGTGGAATTCCTCTTCATTTTCTTGCAATTTCTGGCTCATCCTCTCTTCATTTTCTAGTAATTTCGGGCTCGTGTCTACGATGTTGTCGTAAGCAAGAGCTCCACTCAGGTAGTCCTCCGAGGCGTTTCCATCTATTTCCAAAAGTCTTTTCATTTCTTCAATGCTAAACCCAGTACTTACCGCCGCTTGAATGTTCTTACCCTTGGCATATGTATTGGCTGTAAAAATATTTAACGAAATAACACAATTAATAAAATGTGTGAACCAAAAATTGTTTTGTGCCAAAGAAAATAAAGAATGATCTATACTCTTGAAGTATATCAATTATATATTGTGAGTATTTATATGAATACCTTTGCAACTTTCTTCATTTAGAAGAACTGATTTCCCTTTATCTTTTCGTGTGCGCGTCTGCGCCCCGGAAGTTACAGTGTCAATCGATGTTTTCAGCTTCAACATCCTTGCACTCATCCTGAAATTTGACAAACTTTTTCACTTTAAAGATAGAATTATCACATAATTAACCGTTTCCTTGTATATATATATGATTGGAAAGGGAGAAAAGTAGTTCGATTTGACACGAACGCTACATGTGACATAAATGTAAAGCACGACATATCTTCTCTTCATGTCGACTTACACGTTAGAATGGAAAATCTATTCCTTCTTCGAATAAATTCTCATAATTAATAAGTCGCAGCCTCAATAATACCCCTAAAGCTATAAAGTTAATATTGATCCAATATATCTCATATTCTCTTGCAGAGTTTGCGCGATGGATAGTGATGTTGCAATTACTAATAACTTGTCACAAAACTTAACTAATCTAACTAATAAACAAATGCTTTAAGAAATAGAAACGAAATTCAAAGCAAGAAACAGACCATCCATACTTTCGCAACCTTGTGATGAAGGCATGTATGTCACGGTAAATAATTGGCGAAAAATCCTTACATTGAAAGGGCAGACAATTTTTCATCTTTGAACAAGTTCCGTCCAGTCTTGTACATCGCAGGCTACAATATCAGAAGGAATTAGTGAATGATATTGCTAGCAAAGTTATATCCTTAATTATCATTTGGTGATTAAAACTTACTTGCAAACTTGGCAGAAACGGCTTCTTCTTCACGCTGTGATCGTCATTGCCTGCTTGAAAATCAAATAATAGCTGAGAACTTGACAGAAACGGCTTCTTGTTCACACTGTTTTCATCATCATCGCCTGTTGGAAAATCAAAGAACAAAGTAGTAAGACATGGTACTTGCCGGTGTAAACTTTTCTTTCTCATACAATATCATTACTACATGCGTATAATTGTACACCAAGTTGCCAGATACCAGTTTCACAGTACATGCCATTTTTGGCATAATTGTTTTCTTGAAAATCAAACAACAAATTACCTAGGCATGGTATCTTGGTAGCATCATGATAAAAATTGTGGTTGTTAATCCTTTTTTTTTCCATACTAGTGTTTGTTTCTACGAGATAATTACTGAAGAGTATAATAGTAAAAGCAACTTGTGTTACTATTTTTTATTTTTTAAATAATAATAATAAATCAACTTCTCTCTTAAATTTTTTAAATTCAAATAAAATTTAAACTGAGCCTATATTCATGGAACAAAATATTATGGCTTATGGGGCTATTAATATAATTTAGCTCAATTATTTGAAGAATGCAGTAATCATTTCCTTATGGATGTGGTAATTCTGAGTCTTGACTACTTTCTTACATCGTTTTGGGCTCCACCTTTTCCGTGAGCTTTGCTTTTGGTTATTCAAAGGATCCAAATAGTGCACCTTTGAATGCATCTCTTTAATGTTGCATCTTTGACTAACACTCCATTTTCCTAGACTTCGATGTAGAATATTTTATTTAATTTTGTATCATGTCTCCTACTGAAATGATGGGAGAAGCTCCTCTCCGGGCTTTTTCCCTCCTCAATTCTCCGAAGAGTGGCCCTCGATCATTGGTAAACAAAATCAGACTAAAATTCAACTGATACGGTTCAAAACAATCTCTCTAATCACAAAGCCGAATGGAAGTAATTCAACATTTAACAATATGCCAGATTGCAAAAATCAGTCACATAGTGGCCCAAATGCGTTTGCTGTTTTCACTTTATAAGCGCCAGTTTCGGCCAGTTTCGGCCACAATAAGGTTACAAATTAGGGCTTTTAAAAGCTAACTTTTGAGAGGCTTAAAAAAGGTAATAAATTAGGGCTCTTAAAGGGTGATTTTTGCGCAACTAAATTTCCACAATTATAAACAACGACCTGATTTCAAGTTTCCGCCACGGGTTTAACAAACACACAAACGTGTCCCAAGACCTCAGCCCTGTAAATTAGTAATTGAAAAGAGCTGATACTATTAAGTATCGGGATTTGTGTTTATGGCCCCACTAAGTTTCTTCGGATTTGAAAAGCTCCATCAGATTAGTCTGGAAACTGGATTGGAAAACTGCATGGGAGTAAGATCAATTTGCAGATCATTTTGATTAAAAAAATAATAATACACTGAAAAAGGCAGAAAAAAATATAAAACCTTTGTCCAAAACAATTTGTGATTTGAATTTATTTATTCATATTAAAAAATGAGCAATGCCACTCCCATTCAAAATTCTTACCTCATTTTCTTATGTGCTGCCGTGATAAGAAAAATTTTAATTCCAATCACAAATACAATACACCTAGAAATCAATTATATACATAATTTTCCTTACCACATCAGCGGATAAGAGAATTGAGTAGATTTTTTTTTTGTGGAACTATATGTAGATACTTAAATTTTGGTAAATAAAAGATTGCCACATATCGTATTAGTCTGACTAAAAATTATACGAATTGACTTATTGGAATGATCACGTAAAATAAAACGATACGATTAACTATTCAACCCCTAAAAAAAATCACTTTTGGTTAGGGTTTTACAATAGTTAATACACATTTAAGCTTAATCATATATTTTAATCAATATCTCTAAAATAAATAAAATTAGAGATTTGTTAATTTTAAATGATTTAAAACCTTTTACAAATTTCGTATAACATGAAATTTATTCAAAATCAAAAGTTGTTTTGGTAATTTCCATTTCAAGGGCAATTATGTAAATTTTCTTGTCGTAGATAAGTGAAAATGCAGGAGTATTTCGGTAAAATAGCCACCTCCAAACTCCTATAAATAGG
>MKEJ01019556.1:0-17500 GCA_001753735.1 Embelia ribes
TAAAAAGAAATTAATACTTTATAAGCATTTCGTTATGCTTTAAATAATACTCATAGTATCAAAATGACATGAGTTGTTTTGAGATTGGGCATCTTTATTTCCATTCCCGCCCCCCATCAAAGTCGGGGTTGGATTTTTCCCGCTAAAGTCAGAATAGGTTCAGATCTCATTGTCATGCCTATGTACCCTCAAATAGTTTTGGGGTTGAAGTGAAAATAAATTTAAAAGCCACAAATGACTTGTAAAATTAACAAATTACTCTTTAACAAGTACTCACACTCTAGTTTCTAGTTTCTTCAAATAAGTTGTTTTGATTATATATGTAAATAATATTTTTCTTAAAACAATGTATATCTAATTTTTTGAACTATTAGCTTCAAAATGAATAAAAAATAAAAATTGGAATGGTTACAATCTTTGCATATATATTTCAAACTTTTTTTTCTAACTTAAGGGTAAAGAGTATTTAGATACCTCAAAGAGTATCTTGAAACCTCAAGGACTATTTATATTTCAATTTACTTGTAATGATTCCACTCTAGTCTCTCTGATAAAATAATTAAATGTTCATATTAAACGAAATTTTTCATTAAAATTTTTCTTGGGAGCCACTGTTTTAATTTGGGCATTTTGTTTATTTCTCAAATGGTCCAAAGGAATAAAAAAAAATTCCAATAAATTTTAATTAGATTTGGCTTCAATGCATCTATTTATTGTAAATAAAATTAATTTAAAACTAGATTTCATGATTGGAACTTAAAATAGTACTAAATGGATTTGACGGTGAAAATGTGCATTGGGGCCCACTGTAATTTTAAAATTCATTGCATCCCTTTTATTTCATAGTTTCAAATTTAAGTGCATTTTGAATGTGTGGCATAATTCATCATACCATAAATGAAAAACATATTAAATGACATTATATATAATCCATTAGAAATAATTTTGTGTTTTCACTGTTGTTAATGGTGTTAAAGTATTTAAATTTGAGCACATTAAGGTTTTTAATATCAGCATAAGAATATGGAGGGCCAAAATGTGTTGGTTTTCTAAAAAATTAGGAACCAACATGGTTGTATTTTTAAAATATAGGGACCAAACAAAAATTTTGTTAATACTGTGGGAAATATTTATGTATCAATTCACACGATAAAAACATTACTTCTATTTGAATAAATTGCAATCAATTCATTGAATATATATATAAAAAAAAATGAATGGTATCAATTTATTTCTGAAACATTCATTTTGTGATTAAATTAAAGTAGCCCTTCGGAATTAACTAATACCACTTAGTGCTCCCCAATTGAAAACATTACACTATACCTCAATGAGAGTTCGAACCTTACCGTTGTAAAAAAACAATTTTTTTTTATCACATTAAATATACACAGAGATATTATTCAATTTAATATATCGAATTTAACTTGTGTCATTCGAGCACAAATCAGATGCTTTGAATAAATATCGATCGTATAGTCCTATGCTATTAATAACTTATCGTGCTTAGTCTAGTCGAATCACAGTTACCGAAACAATTTTGCCATTTAAATTCCACATTTTAACATCAAATCTTATTGAATAAGTACTCAAATTAATAGCTTCAAAACTTTCAATATCATAAATATAATTCCGATATTAATGCGAGATGGATTTATAATTATTAAGTAGTTAACAGACCAATTTGGATTTCAAAATCTAAATTTTCAAAGTTCATAGTTTGACTTAGACCATTGGTCAAAGTAAAGTTTTTTTTTTTTGTTTTTTACATTAAGTTTTGAACAAATAAGACATGATATGGATGTGAACGAATATATTATTTATCCCTCCGGATTGTAAATGCTGACAAATTCAATTTTATTTAAAAAAATAATATAAAAATAATAGTTCTAAAAAAACTGAATAAACCTCTATGATGGACCTCTTTCATGATTATTTGTAAGCATATCATTTTCTTTTATTTATTATATATATATATATAATCTTCCTAGATCATCACTACTATGGTACATAATTTATTTAGCTAATTTGTATTATACAAGAGTTGCATCATGCATGAGCAAATATCAAACTTTGATTAACTAATAGTCGGTTGAGGGGTAAATATGACGTAAGTCATATTAAGTTGACAAATCAAAAAATATAGCGAAAATGTTTGGACCAAAATTCAATTAGAATACTAATATATGGTTTTTGGTCAAAATTTGCTTAGATGTTATCTGTTGACGTTGATGGTGGGATATTTTTGGATTTTCATAAAATATTTTCCGTTAATAGTTCTATTTGACCATTTTAGTTTCAATTCTTATAATTTTAGTCTCATGTATTGAAGCAAATAAGATATATTTTGACTTATCTGATTTTAATTGTTACACTTTTGATCTCATAATTTAAGCAATATACAAATAGTAAACATTATAATAAAAATAATTATAAATAAGTTTAAAACAAATAAAATATTTAAAAATAAAATAAATTTATTTGGCAACTTTTGTATTAATAATTGTTACTCTTTCAATCGATTAGATGATGAAAAGTAAAATTAATTCCAATCATATCAAATTTTTAAAAAATAGGAAAAAAAATAAATTTAACCTTAAAACCCACAAAAATTTCAAAAACAATTTAACCCAAGCCCCAATTTCAACTGAAAATTTATATAATTATCTAAAATTTTATATGTTCACCAAAAATTTAAGAAAATTCATTAAAAATCCAATTCCACTTTATTAAAAATTTCCCCAAAAAAACTATTAAAATATTTTAAAATTTTATATATTAAACAAAAAATCAACAAAAAATTTATTACAAATCCAAATCCAATTCATCTAAAACTCACAAAAAATCCAACATCATCATCATCATCCAAGTCACAAAAATTCAAATTCAAAAATTTTTAAAAAAATCTAACAAAAAATTCTGTATAAACGTTAGAAGATTAAAAAAATGCCCAATTTCATATTAGAATATTTAACACCAAAATCCCCAATTTCAGCAAAAAAAAATTATATGATTATTTAAAAATTTTATATATTCACCAAAAAATTCAACAAAAATTCATTAAAAATCAAATTTCACTCCATAAAAAATTCAACAAAAATTTCACCCCAATTTCCAATTCCACACTATAAAAAATTCAAAAAAATACAACAATATATAAGTATTTCAAAATTTTAGCATCTAAAAAAGCTCAACCAAAAATTAATCAAAAATACAACTCCAGTCCATAAAACAATTCAATTTTCAACAAAAATTTTTGTATAAATATTTAAAATTTCTATATATTCAGCAAAAAAAAATCATTAAAAATCCAATTCCAGCCATCTAAAACTCGCAAAAAAATTCATTAAAAATGCAATTACATTTCATCTAAAACTCACAAAAAATACTACAGTGGTGACAGTCTGATTTGGGTGTAGCGGCTCCGATCGATTACGGTAGCAACGGGGTTGCTGCTTGAACAAGTAGCAGCGGTTCCGATGAAAAAAGAAAAAAAAAAGAGGTGAAGTTGCGACTGTACGGGATAGATAGAAAAACAAAAACAGGATTTCAACTAAAAGCTATAATGCTGTGTCAACAAAATAAAACAGGCCAAAATATATTATATTGAACTGAATGAATAAAAAATGATACAAAAGTTCTTTTATATAGAACTTATACATAACTGCATAAGAGCTAACCAAGTAATTCTAAAGGCGATGCCATGTTTTTCTCTCCCTCTCTTTCTCTCTCTCGTGTTAGTACATGTAACGGGTACGATTGGCATGTACTAGATTCGAGTTTAGTTTTATACTTCGGTGGCATAAATCGGACCACATCTTGGAAGATCTAGCGGTCAGGATTTGATCTTTTTTGTTTGTAAGAGGGTAATACTTGTGTAGAGGAACATCGAGTCAAAGAACAAGCTAGAATAAATTACACTTTGTCCTCGATAAGGTTTAGGATAATTTTAGTATAAATCCTACGGTTTCCAAAATTACATTACTTCTCTTAATATTTATATTTTTTTCACTTTTACCCTCAAATGTTTTTGGAGACGAAGTGAAATTCACTTTAAATATCGGGAATTACCTATCAGATTACCACAATATCCCTTAACTAGCATCTATTATATTTTCTTAAAAACAATACATTGTATTTTTGTATATAATCTAAATATTTTTATAATAGCATGATAATATTACTCTATTTTTCTCATTTATTAGCTTATAAATGAATAAAATAAGATAAACAATCATGTGTAGTATGATCTCTTCACGTGTAAGTCAATTGCATTATTTGATCGAGGATGGTTTAGGGACAAAGTAGAATTTAACCAACAAATAGGATTTGTTTGGTTACAACTTATAAGCTTCAGTTTTTCAATTTTTTACTTCAAAGCTAGACAATATTTGATTATTCAGCTTGTAAACTGAGCTTATATGTTGCTTGAGTCTAAATAAGTTGAATGCATTTATTTTTTTTTAATTAAAAATAAAATGACTTATTTGCTTCAAATTTGAAATCTAATGAATTGGACCGTAGGGGCTGCCTGGCAGAGGTGCTGGACAGCTCCTGCTCGGTCCATCCAGATTGCTAATTTTTGAATCAATAGTTGAAATTAAATAAATTATTTTCATTTAATTTTTTTTTAAAATTTTTATATTTAATATTAGCCGTTGACTTAAAAATCAATAATTTGAATATACGAGTAAAAAATTATCTAGTACCCAATCTAACCTGTCTGTGTCCAAATGAATGGGTGGCCAATTACAAGCAGATAGCAATTGGATGGCACATAGAGATGAAAGGCAAATATTATATGTTTGTAATTATCGATTTAAAAATCAACGATTTAAATATGTCGAATAAAAATTATCCAGCACCCCAGTCAAATAACCTGTCACTGTCCAAATAAATGAGCCAATTACAAGCAAATAGCAATGTGACAACGCATGAAGAGGAAAGACAAATATTACAAGCTTGGATGTATATGATATAATTATAATATAATATAATTATTATAAGAGGGAAAAGTCTGGCATTGGAAGTGCCAGATCAGCATAGACCTGGCTTTGGAATATTGACCAAATGATTTCTAAATTGCAAAATAATAATTAAAGAAAATCAAGTTTTGGTTGCAATAATAATATATCACTGCTACAACCATGGAATATTAAGTGCTTGAAATATAAACTGATATATATGGTTCGATCTAGAACCTCAAAGTTAAGTTTATTCCATGAGACAAATACATGTAGGGAGAGACGGTTGTCGTACATAGTACTGAGTAGCCTATATTTGATATATCTGTTTCGTTTATTTTTAAAAGCACGATTGAGATTTAAAAAATAGATTCCCTATAAAATTTAATTAGAAAAAAAAACATCCGCCAATTTTAAAATAAACAGCCTAAATCTGACCATCACCCCCGTCTAGCAGCCCCACTCGATCAGTTTTTAATTGCAGCCAGCATCAATATAAAGACTGACAGTCATATTGAGTACATATTTCTTGATAAAAGATCCTGACAGCCAAAAAGTGTCGCGCCACCGCCTGTAGCAAAAATAATTGCGGAAACTCGTCAGGTCCATTTCACTTTAGCCAATTCTTGCTTAGAGACCAACTTAAGCAGCATACTACTTCCGTCCCAATGAACAGATCGTGCGTCAACCCACCTCTAGAAACCACTTTCCCATTAGATCGTTTCGTATTGTCCTCTTCTGCTGCCCCATCTCAGTAGATCCCGCATCTGAACCTTGAACAGAAAAAAAAAGTCTTCAGCTCAGCAAGGACCTACTTCAAGCCCATCAACTCCTTCACTTTATCTTTCCCGCTGAAAAATATAGAAATATAATCATAAGAAAAAATTACTCAAGTTTTACCACATGCGTTCGTGCGTGTATTAGTGTAGTATCACAAGAAGCAGCTGCACTAAATCTCCAATACATTTTGTCTACCAAAGAAACGTAAATCATTTTGACCAGAATGCTGCTAATACAACTCCACAAGTTCTTTGCCTTGCAGAAATAGGAGAACTTGACCTGATTTTAGGTCATGGCAATTGGTTAATTTAAAAATCGAATTGACAACACTAGCGAATCATATCAAAATTGTCCGAGTAATGAGATACACTTTTTGTTTTTTTACTTCTCTCTTTTATTCCTTTTGATAAACAGAGAACCAACAAAATACCTTTCTGGAAATGAAGGTAATAAATCTTCAAGCACTTGAACAATAACCGAACCGTGAGCTGCTTCCTCATAGGGAATATTCTCTTCTTTAGCAGCTGTATATGACAAAAGGAGAAAACAATGAGATAAAAAACCCAATTGAACTAACAAGTTAGCAACAAAGAAATGCAGATAAAAAGAGTAGATCACAAGGATAGCAAACTCATTCCCACATTCATTAGCCGCAAAGCTGAGAGACCTGTAACGATTCAATAAGAAAAATCTGGGAATATATTTTGGTTATATCATTTAATATGCATCACAAATTACCATGCCACAAAATAGCAAAGGTACTAAAAGACACAACCAAGTCGAGCACACAATATATGCGCTAAAGTGTCACAGTTTCAACTAGACTAAAACTACAACCTTTATTTTTGGTTCCCAAACTTAATACTCCAAGTTTTAGTGCAAGTGCAACTTTATACGCTCACTTTGGTACATTTATAATCATTTTCCACAAGAGTGAGGCTTTAGCTCCAACCCGGCTAACAGTTGGGCAATAATAACTACATACAGGAGAGACAAAAAAAATAAAAATAAAAATAAATAAATAAATAAATAAAAATTGGAGATGGCATTTGCAAACAAAGAAGAGTGTAAATCTCACCCAATCCCCACACATTTTTCACTCTCCTATGCATGTCCATCTTATTGGTCCAACTAATTGAAACTTTTGGCGCCTACCTAGGGTGCAGCTAAACTCCAATAATTGAAAAAGGATGATCCAAATTTCAAATGACTCTAAATAATTTCTTGTCAGTGGAACAATTGAGCTTTAAAATGCAAGTCTAATACATATGGATTTTTTAGTTTTTATTTCTTTACTTTCTCTAATTTCAGTTGACTATCTCTCCATCATTACAAAATCATATGCATGAACATAAGAAAATATAGATCCAAAATAATCTCTGACACACCCCGGACAGTGCAATCTTTCAGATTATTTGACAGTCACATTGAGCTATTAAAATCTCTAATCACCAAGTATAATGGAAGTTTTTCAAGAATAATCGGTCCTAACTGTTAAAGTTGATCAAAGAAAGAGATAGACAGTAACTTTAACACCATTTTTGGAGGATATAAGAATAACTATAGAATATAAGGGAGTCCTATTTTTTTTATTTTTTTTATTTTTTTTTTTCACCACTAGGTTGTATATGTTTATGAAAATGTTGGAAAAATTTTCCAATTAACAATAGAAAGGTAATTCAAAGAACATCACAATTCCAAATCACTTTCAGGCCTTCAAATAATAAGAGAATAGCATGAACCAAAAGCTGAAATTAGACCACGAAAAATCAGGACAAACAAGTAAAACATACAAAAGAAGTTGTCTTATTAGAGCTTTCCACATTTCATTTCATTAAATCTAAGTGTGGGTAGATATAAAGCGTGACTATAATTGTTGAAATTACCTCGAGCAACATTGCATAACGAACTCTCTCCCCTGAGATAGGATGCATCAGCACAATCAAAATCTAAGCCTTCTATCTCTGCAAACTCCTCCAACAAACATCCAACGAGTTGATAGGCGACTAGACTAGTCCTGTCACAAGCTTCTTGAACATCCAGGTAATGATTCCTGTTTGTACAAAATCTGTCTTCAAAATTTGAAGAAAATATTTCAGGTTGCTTCTCAGGATTCAATGTATATTCTTGTCTCTCGACATGATTCCTCTTTGACCTTTCAACTAGTTGCACATGGGATGAAGAAGTGCTTCTATTGGTCCTCATCTGGGACTCGCTCGATTTTGATTCCATCGGATTAGCTTTATTTAATTCATCTTCTTCCATATTGTCGAAGCTATCAATTTGAAAGTATAAAGGGGCAGAAGAAGGAGAAGAGTCCATCAAATTTGATTCTGTGATATGCCGAGGCTCAACCTTATCAGAAAAATCATCGAGATGCACTGGACTTGTCTCCCCAGTAGCTTCTATTTGATCATACCCCTCATTGAAACCAAAAGTGTGAACTTTTCTGGACAAAGTTCCTTGAGCATCATCAATACTATCATCACTATGATCTCCTCTGTCATCACTGTCTTCTAAATCTTCCATATAAGCATCAGCAAAATCATGGTCATACTTGTATTCCGGAAGCAAGTCCCACAAAATCTGTTTCATCTGTGCACTCATACATAGCACATTTTCCACCTCTTCTTCTATTTCCTCGTCTGAGAAAAATCTGTAAGGAGCACTCCTAGAAGTCCGATTAACAATTGAAAGAATTTCAAACAAATGCTCGGGAATGGCGTCCAAATCGCTACACTCAAAAAGAAACTCCACCAATAGATTTTTAACTGCTGTTCTTAGACTCCTCCTAGATAATTCAGTATTATTGTCCAGAAATATTTGCACATTCTTCAGCTCCGGGAATCTCACGGTGTTTCCATCGAGAAGCCATATCGCCTTTGCTATTTCATTCTGCAAGGCCATGATTTTGGATGAGAATCGCTTAAAATTTACTGGACTGGGGGATCCTTGTATTAGATTTGACGATAAGGTTGCAACTGCCATGGCTTTAACCAGAGGTTCCTGTAGTTCATAGTTTTCACCTAATTTTGATAGCATTTGCATACACATTGTCCTCACTTTATCAATTAAAGCGCTACGAGTCCATCCCGATTTCTTCGGTTGTAACTGGGGAATATAGCCCCGGATACCCCTAAGCTTCCTGTGCATTGCACTCAGTGTCAAAGAATCCATGTCCTCGAGTCCGTCAATTATTTTTAAGGCAGCAGCATATAATGTTTGGGGTGCACGACATGTGAATTCCGAAATATCTATGTTGAAATTTTGCGGGTTTATGAGAATTTTATACAGCTGCTCAGCTTTCATTTTGTCACTACCATCTTCCAAGTTTTTAAGTACTTCTGGAAGATGTTCTTTGATGATCTTCTTCATCTTCCACCGTGTTTTCTCAAATTTTAATGAGCCACCTGTCAGTAACTTGGCAACAAGCTGAAGCCCATTGTTGCTCATTTCATCAAGTATGGAAATAACTTTTCTAATGTCATGTGGGAAATCAAAGGTCCATATGTTATCCTGAATAACAAGACACTCCCTCCCACCATTCATTGCTCCAAACCCCATTCTGATAAATGCTTTGACAGTCTCATAATGTACCTGGGAAAATTGTAAAGGTTGACGAATGGATATAATCAAATTCAAAAAGAATTTCGCTTAGGACTACTTCAGCAAGCTATATTTTAAGTAACAATCATTTTGGTGATCTGACTCGTTTACATCAAGGCAGTAGATGCTAGATAGGGATCTTTTTAAGTAACAAAAATGTTTAACTTGTGATCCGACTGCTCACGCCTTGATTTGAGAGGCTCCATAAAAAACTCATTGGATTTCCCCTTCACCCTAATCATACGAGTCCATTCCTAGCACAACCTTTTCACATTTGATGCCTCATCAGTCATCATATACGTTCCTTGCAAACACCAGTACCCACCCATAAGTTAACTTATCAAAGCAGCATTGCAAGATTGTCGCAGGTTAGCGAAGGTACTCACATCATCTTCTCTAAGGAATGATTCTGGTAAAGTCCTGTAAATGAAAAGTCAAAGCATGCTGGGGTTACGACTAAGGCTGTTTACGAAGTTGAGATCAAAACTTCATTTTCTAATCAAACAGACAAAGTTTGGGACATTGCACTTCAAATAACATGTAGAATATACATTTCATAATATATCAGTTATGTACTGTAATATAGTTATGTGACAAACAAGGATACAGTGAAATTTTCTGCACACTTCAGTCCTAGTTGATCAACAAAATTCATCCAAACTTTCACTTTTGTTAGACAAAACCAATCCCAAACACCCCACAGTCACCCATCCCCCTAGAAACCAAGAGGGAAATAAATAAATTAAAAGAGCAACATATGTAAAACAAAAACTCTCGTTCTTTACTCCTAGACAGATTCAGCCACTTCATACGTGAGGGCATAAATAACAAAGAAGAGAGGGCTAGTCAGCTATTCAGATAGCGTTTGGCGCAAACTATTTGTTTTGTAAGCAAATGAGGCTAGGGGTACATTTTATGGCTTGTTTAGTAAAAAGGCCAAGGTGGTGCCCGGCAAAACTTAGCTTAGATTACTTACACTCCTGCCACTGAGTGAAACACTTGGCAATAAGTTTGCAAAAAAAAAAAGGCGAAAATTTCACCTCACTCAAAACATAAATGCAACACGGCACATGAGCTACCTGGAAAGGGAATTGAATAGCTGTTAGCTTTGACCCTAGCAAAGGAAACTGGAAAGATGCCTATGCTTAACACTCAAACGTCAATTGGATGATTGGGAACTGCTACTCTCGAACTAGCTGCGCTTACTGATGGCTGGAACTCAAAATTTATTCAATATGCCACGCGTACAGCTGAAAAGGCTTAAGAATGGCTCGTCGCAGGGAACTACTTCAAGACTGGAGAATTCTTAGTAAAGTCCACCTTCCACTAGATCTCAGACTGCCGGGAATGAAATAGGATGAAAGTCAGATGTAATTTCTTACTCGGAAACTAGCACTGGATGTAAAGAAACTAACCTTAAACCTATTCTCTTGCGCTCGCCTGGTCTTGCATTCTTTCGTTCTGGTAGGTCACAACGATCTTTTCAAAACGAAAGTCAAGCCCACTCTTCTTTCTCTATTGATGATAAGTAGGGTTTCCCTCACTAGATTAAACTACTGAGCGATGCCCGCAAACCCATCTCTAGGGAAGGAGAAGCGGCCTCCCTTATCGAGATAGCAGGGACTTGAAGGGTTGGGGACAATACAAAAATGGAGACTGAGCAGAAAGAGCTTCCAGACCTTTTAAACGTTTTGAATGACTCTCGAATTGCACATTTTCGACGTAGGTGCGACGAATCTTTCAACTTTGGGACGACTCCCTGACCTTTGCTTGGGTTGGCCCATTCCTACTGACTTTGACCTGACACCTTCCTGTGACTTGACACCTTAACCAAACCAGTCCTCCTGTCTTGAATGGAGGGAATCGGTTTAAGAATTCCTTATGAAAGTGACCAGCCAAGCAAGGCCCAAGAAAGAAAAGTCCCGAGGGCAGACCTAGATCTTGAAGAAAGTGTCTATTCTAAGATCTATTCCTATAATCCGTTTACCATATCTTTATTCTATGTCTGTACCTTGATCTGGTATTCCCCCAACCAAGAAAGGAACGAGAAGCGAATAAAGGAAATCCGGCCGCCTTGCCTTGGCTTGGTCAAGTGGTCGAAGGAGGGACAATTTCTTTTTGATCAATAGAAACTGGAGATAGAATAAAAAAAAAAGAAGGGAAGATCAACAACATGAGCAAGAGAGGGGTCAGCACGTTAAGGGAATTCCTTATGGTTACACTAAGTCATGCAGAGAGAAGGCCAAACGCAAATAAACAGTTGGTGAGAGACCGGCTTAGGCAACTATTCGACTGCCGGGCCATTCCAGTTGCAAAAGAAAACCATAGTGAAGGTGGGTATCACCTTCATGCGGGTGTACGCAACAAAACTGCATCCAAGAATACTGCAACTAAGAAAATGGTTTAGGTGTTCCAAGAATGGGAAGGAGGAGCAATCGATGTGAGATTTCATAAGGATTGGGCTTCTATTTTTAGATATATTCTTAAAGAGGATAAGGAACCTTTTGTATGGGGGGAGTATACGAGGCAGCAAATCATTGATATTGCCGGGGCGAGTCCAAAGCTCAAAAGGTCTAGGTCTCAGACGAGTCTCCCAGAGCAAATCATAGACAAGCTCCTAAGATGTCAGGATTGGTACGAAATATATAATGATGAGCTCTTAAGGAAGCTATCCTGGCATTCCTATGAGAGCATGAGGAACCTATATGAGGATCTACAGGTAGTTCGAGATATGCAAACAACTCTGAGAGAGAGATTGTTAGATTATTTTGAGAGACATGGAAAACGAAAACCTGAGGAGTATGAAATCGAAGAGATCGAAGATAAATATCTATTACTTGATTTGATTGCTTGTCAACTATCTTTTCACAGGCCGATAAAAACAAAGCAGCTATTCATTTATGGAGTGCCAAATATAAATATGTAGAAGAAATCCCTTTTTTTCCATATACTATCCCGTGTTTTAAGAATCTATTTTACCAGCTCCCGAGGAGATGATAGATGATCTCACTGGGGCACACACTATGATCTATGGGTTTTCGATGAATCCCATGAACCAAAGGATTCACGGGGATTTCACAAGAAAGCAAATGTGCCTATCGTAATGATAGCCAACAAACAAACTACACATGAGAGATCAGGAACCCTTTAGAGCAAGGTACAAAAGGATGAGAATAACATAAAATATACATGATCTAGATGAAAGCAGGATTATAGCAACACTTTTGGGATGCATTAGAAGAAGGGTGTGCAATTCACCCTTCGCCTTCTTTAGTACGACACCAAATCATGTTCACCTTTACTATAATTATTGCGAGGGGTACTTTATCCCTTATCACCTTGATCCAGAACAGAAGAAAGAAGCTTTTTTTTGCAAAGATTATATGGACTCATATCTAAAATTCACAAAAGAGAGACTATTTCACGCAATAAGTGAGGATGAACACCTATTAACTATTAAAGGAATCTTTTTCACAAAGCACGGACATGAGTTAAAGACAGTAAGATTTTTGAAGGATAAGAATTAGACCGGTAGAATGGCAAAAAGAACTTCGAAAGCAAGAATGGAACTTTTTTTTTGTCATTGGTTTGTATGGAGAAATGAAGACCCAAACAAGATGGATTACGCAACCTGGCCCTTAGAAATCACTTCAAACAAGGTATAGGACAGGTATAAAATAGATATCGATAACAACCGAGGAGTACCACTAATACTCACGCTAGATAACGAAGACTAAGAGATGGAGACGGAGTTCAATTGGCAAACCTACAGGGGCGAAAGAAAAGTTTAATGCAAAGAGGGGAGACTGGCTAGCCTCCTATAAAGTAAAATTAGCCCACTGCGGGGAGGATCAAGAGTGGAAGAATGACGACTAAGAATAAACAGCGAGAGGAAGAGGTATTTCAAATCCTAATATCTTCTCACGAGGGCTGATACGTTAAGGTCTTTGTCAGGAAGACCTTGCTAGCGAAGTAAGCAAGAAGAGGTATGCGCAGGTGCAGTAGTTCAAGACCTACGTTATGACTTGATCCCGGTAGGTAGGCAGCTTGAGAAAAAGATCTCAGGTTCAGTCGCCAAAAAAAACAATCGTTCGGATTCTCAAAACTCGAAGAAAAGGGTAGAAATCTAGAAGTTGCTATGACAAGGTGACTTCTGGTTCTTAACCCTTACTTAAACTACTTTGAGCTTTTCAATCCTTCCTTCTTAACACTTCACCCTAGCGTAAGCTAGGGTCCAAAGAAAAGTCCTCTCTTCTTTCGAAAAAGTAATTTCATTTGATCAAAGGATTTCTCATGTGACAAGCACTGATCGACATCTGCAAGGCGCTGCTTCAATCATCCAGATTCCCGAACCACACGTAGGCTACATCTAGCAACTAGCAGAAGTCAGGAGTGCGCAAGTCTAGTTGTTATATGCTTAACACATTAACATCGTAGAACTGCAACTCATTTGGACAAGAGCTAACTTCCTTATTCAGCTACAAGTGCAGTTAAGGTCTTCTGCTACTAATCCATACTTAGCTCAATTGCTAAATCCCACTGCCAATAAGAAAGCGGAATGCAGAGCTACCTTAGAGCGCTTTCAGTAAAGGAAGGTCAAATCGGAATTGGAAATTTCGTAATAAATAGAATGGCGAAACCTTGGTTGGAGTAGTCAGTACAATCGCTTGAGAAAAAACCTCCGTTTCATTGGTTTGGTTCGATCGGTAATGTTTCAATCCCGGGAGTGAAGAAATTCTTTAATTCACTCTTCTTCAGGTGACCAAAGAAAGAGACAAAAAGAGCATGAAGCTGCTCTGTCTTCTTTTATCGGTCGCAAACTTAGAGAACTGCAAAATGGAGAAAGGTGAAAGTCGCCGATTGCTACGAAGAACCTAATGTTTCTTTATTTTTCTGGTATGCCGCTCCGCGAGCAAGGAGTGCCACGCACGAGCGGAGCGAAAACAAAGTCTTCGATTTTGGAGGGGAAATCCTTTAATTGCGTATTGAATATAGATCCATGTCCTTCTTGTTCCACTAGCTAGGAGCAAATTCTCAGATGTCCGTTTCGTTATTACAACCTTCTTTTTGGATGTCAAAGACCAGAAGCTACGCGAAAATTCTCATTGGATCTCGGTTGTTCTTAACAGCGATGGCTATTCATTTAAGTCTTCGGGTAGCACCACTAGATCTTCAACAAGGAGGAAATTCTCGTATTCTGTATGTACATGTTCCTGCGGCTCGGATGAGTATTCTTGTTTATATCGCTACGGCTATAAACACGTTCTTGTTCCTATTAACAAAACATCCCCTTTTTCTTCGCTCTTCCGGAACCGGTATAGAAATGGGTGCTTTTTCTACGTTGTTTACCTTAGTTACTGGGGGGTTTCGGGGAAGACCTATGTGGGGCACCTTTTGGGTGTGGGATGCTCGTTTAACCTCTGTATTCATCTCGTTCCTTATTTACCTGGGTGCACTGCGTTTTCAAAAGCTTCCTGTCGAACCGGCTCCTATTTCAATCCGTGCTGGACCGATCGATATACCAATAATCAAGTCTTCAGTCAACTGGTGGAATACATCGCATCAACCTGGGAGCATTAGTAGATCTGGTACATCAATACATGTTCCTATGCCCATTCCAATCTTGTCTAACTTTGCTAACTCCCCCTTGTCAACCCGTATCTTCTTTGTTCTGGAAACACGTCTTCCTATTCCATCTTTTCTCGAATCTCCTTTAACGGAAGAAATAGAAGCTCGAGAAGGAATACCAAAACCTAGTTCACTCGCTGAGTCTCTTTGCATCCATGGCTGAATGGTTAAAGCGCCCAACCTATACAAGAGGAAAATTTTTAGGTTCGATTCCTGCTGGATGCACTTGGAATGTTCAGTTCAATCGCTGCTCACGAAATTCTTACATATAGATAGCTTGCCCAACTAGCTTATGGGGCACCTTCACTCGCTAGGGAAAGAAAAGGGATAGATGACTGAAAAACCCGCTTAGAGATCGCAACTATAGTCAGAGTAGGTCCCATCCATCATCTCCGTCGAGGCCTCATTTTACCTTCCAATTACGGTTGATCCGGCGGATTGAAACCTCCATTAGATTCGGCAACTAAGGACCATCGCATCGGCTTTGATGTCCCGAATGTTCTCTTTAATAAGGTCGCCTTGACCGGGCTCTTTACCGTAGAACTTTTACCCGAAAAACTGGAGCACACCTACCCTTTTATCGCCATCATTAGAACCAGAATCATCGGGGAACCTTTTTTTTTTTCCTTCCTTAAGTCCAGGGACGGCCCCCTATGTTTTTTCGTGGAGCGCAGAATTTTCCAACATCGGCGAGAGTATATACAATCTATGCCACTGGCAAGAGCATGATTGAGGGCTTTATACTTTAGTCTGTAACTCTTCAATTGGTCATTGGCTCTACTTCCAGCCCCTTCATATTCCGTATCCTGCTGCTTCTTTGCTTGCTTTTATCGATCAAGCATTCCTGTGCTTAGCAAAGAGGTAGTAGCATTTAGGGTTAGGGTGGCAAGACATTTTCCGGATAAGCCGGCGCAGCTCTTGCTTGCTGTCTGTATGTGGTAGGGCTTGGTCAACTGCCCGGCCACCTCTTTAGCTCATCTCTTGTCAACGCTAGCACTTTAAAATAAATGATGCCATTCCCGACTCGCGAAGTGAAGCTCAATCTCTATTCATTAGTTCAGCGCTAAAATGTAGAACTGGATCGTATATGGGTAAAGAGATCTTCCATCTGGAATTCTCTTTTTTATATTGATTGCAATCCTTATTAGTGAAAAATTACTCTACAGACTATGTAGGGGAATGCACTATGGGGACTCAATCAAAGAAATTTTATTCTACTTAGGAAATGAAACTTCCATTCAACTATAGTCGATAGGAAATAAGTGTCAGCAGACACTAAAGGGGAAGCTTAGAGACGGAATTCAAATAGTTGAATAGAGGAGTACGTGGGGACTGAAGTAAAGAGAACTCTAGAAATATAGACCGGGCCCGCTTCCCATTCATTCTTTTATAAGGATGCTCTTCGGCTGGTCAATAAGGCGCATCGCTTTCTATAATAGAGGCGCTGTAATGGGCGCGCTTGGCTAACGAATAAAAACCTTGGTCCGCTTTCGTTCTTTCCAAAAGAAAGCCTATTCCCGTCGCATCTCTTCTATTCAGCCAATCCCTTGCTTCATCCCGCCCTGCCTGATCATCGGTCGTATCCTATCTTGAATCTGGAATCGAATTTGTGTTGGCATCTGTCCCACTGGCTGATGAAAGACATCCTCAGAATGTCCCCCTTTTTTGCCTATCTCACTTGTTTACAGCTCTTATGGGTCTTTTAGCGCTGCTTTCACATGATGCAATATCTAGGCCTCCCTGCTCTCTTGCCCAAGCCTCATAGCATTAATATTCCAAGCACTAAGTATTCCCTGCCTGCTCAGATGCGTCAATCCGCCTTCTGTCTCCCACTACCAAAAGACGCGGAGACCCCTTTATCGAAAGCGAGAACCATAGACCGCTTGCCTTCTCAAACTCAGTTGAGCACAACTTTTTTGCCTTTCCTGAGACTCAAAACCTTTTCTGCCCCGGCTCACTTATTTGCTGGTCACGAAAGCTCCTCTTTGTGGGAGAACTAGTACTTCCCTTTGGGACAGGATTCCACGATTCTATCATTTTCATGAGAGCCCTTCTATGCGGTATACTTTTGCTCCGACTTCCACTCTTTGTCCCACTGACTGTGCTTGGACTGCTGGAGCCGAAACAGGTTGGTGCTTTGCCGGGTCCAGGAAAAGCGGATTCTCAGTTAGCTGCTTTTTTTTTTCTCTTTCAGTTTCGTCGAGTTCATCAAGTGCGCAGTCATGAGTCTAAAAAGAATAGGGCTTTCCAGTCTAGAATTGAGATCGAGATGGATGCGTCTTCTTTCTCTTGAGCCAAAGCCAAAGAGAGTCAGTCCCTCTGAGGCTGGAAGGAAGAAGAACTTCTGCCAGAGTGCTCGAGCCAGATAAAGTAGGCGCTTTTCCACCTGGAATTCCTTATTAAGATAGTAGTATCTTCCTTTGTTTTGAGATGTGGACTTTAAACCACAAAGCCCAACTAACCGGGCATGAACTGGACCTTCTTTTGAGTTCTCAGGTGCAACGAAGGCAGAAAGGGCACCT
>MKEJ01019556.1:22500-25000 GCA_001753735.1 Embelia ribes
GGGAGAGCATTCGTTCTCGAGGCCCGAAGGTGAGTTGGCATAAGATAGTTTGGTTTAATAAGGCTATTGCGAGGCATGCAATGATTCTTTGGCTGGCTATTCGGGATGGTTTATATACCCAGAGCTTTTGACTTGCTTTTGGTGTCATCCGTGAGGTAAAGTGCACCTTTTGTGGGCGTGGTATTGAAGACCGCGACCATCTGTTCTTCTCTTGCCCTTTCTCAGAGCAGATTTGGCGCCATCTCTGTGATAAATACAACCCTCCTTGGTCTCCCTGGGAGGAAAACGTCGACTGGATGTCTAGGAGTTTCAAAGGCAAGTCCCTTCGTACAATGGCAATCTGTGCACCACCAGATCTGTATCCAAACCGGGCATATCTTCGTACAACCAAGCAAACACATCCTTATAGTCTTTTATTTTAGCAGCTCGATCATGGCCGTCCTTTCCGACGGGGACAGGGTTGTACCGATCCTAAGCGATCTAGGTTCTTCATCAGTCCCTAGGTTTCTAGTCTCGCTTTCCTCACCAACAGGTTGAGGTTTGTCCTCGTGGCGTTCTAAGGACTTTAGGATCTCCTGAGAGGTGTCCTCTTTGATCATTTCCTCGACTTGCATCAGTTCGAATGTGTGCAGGTCAGGCTCATACTTTAAGGCTTAGATCAAAAACCGACAAAAACTATCTAATTTTTTTTATTTAAAGAAAAAGGTGACTAAAACACCGGAAACAGCGACTACCCGAGCTAATGATAGAGGCAAGAACACTTTCTGACCAGGCCTTAGTATAACCAACCTCACAGATCCAACTCCATCTTTTACACCGATGTATCGTACTCTCTCGACCAGGTTATCATAAGAAAAGACTGCTAAATCTTTCCGAAGTGAGAGAAGGAGGGAAGGCGCTCTACAAGTAAGATAACAGCCAGTTGAAAAACGTTAGCTAGCTAGGCTAGCGCGCAATGGTTTTCTCTGATAGGGGCTCGCTTCTTCAAGCTCCGCTCAACCTATACTATACAAGGTGCTGCTCGCTTTCTCTCAGCCACTAGTGACTTATGTAGTGGTCGGCATTCCTACGTGCTTCTCCTTGCCCCCTACTTACAGCGAAAGTCCCTCCAACTCAATCAATATCAACAACATGTCGTGAGCAGTTAGGCTTGGTTGATTTTGTCAAAAAAGAAAGTGGGTTTCGGGGGTTCATTGATTAGTACACCTCCGGTGCTGGTAAGGTCGGGACCGTGGTCGTCCGTCTCCGGTTTGCCGGCCGATAAAATCTCTGAGATTGACCAGCCAGCTGGGTTGGTTTGGCTATTCTTTTCTATTGAAAAGGAGTCAGCTGTCTGCGCGAGTCACCTTCTTCTAGGCTCCGCTGGACGACACGGCTTTTTCGTTCAAATATAGGCCGGCCGTACTTGTGATGGTTCCCAAGGATCCAATATACTTAGGTCTACGTTGCCACGATATTGTTCTATAGAAGCGGGCGGGCTGTTAAAAGTGCGGCCCGGTTTTTTTGGTGTCGTAGGGGAAGGATTGACCTTTCTAACGCATATTCAGTCGTACCGGCATGGCCCCACTGATTTGTTTTCGATCGTAGCATCAAGCAGCGCAACCCGGTTCTACTTGACTAAGCCCTGTGCTCGTTCAAGGATGGAGTTTGCTTTACCCAACTCCCTTTTTGATAACAAGGCAGAAAGCCCCGACCCGACATTCATTAGTTTCGAATGAAGAGTGCCCTGCCCCAGGAAGCACCTACTCCTATCAAAATGAAAAGCGAGACTTTACTAAACAAGAAAGAAAAGCCCTTTCTATCTTATTAGTAAAGCGCTAACGAGCAAGAAAACGAAAGCGCGTTAGCGCAACTTCGCGCAGCTCAATCCGTTGCTTCTTGCCCCTTATTCTCAAGGAAAGCCTTGATCGATACTTTTTGACAACCAACCTAATAGAAAGAAAGGGGAAAATGTGCTCAAGCAACCTATCAACCTAATAATAATCTAATAATAATGAAGGGCCCTCTCGTTGTAAAGCTACAGCTCGAAAGCCGGCCTTACCTTCTATTAAAATTCTATTATTAAAGGGCCTTTAGGCTTTAATAATAGAATTTTTTAGGGCTTTTCTCGCTTTCTTCGCATGCTTGAGCGCATTAAAAAAAAGACATATATAAAAAAGGGCTTTCCTTGAGAATAAGGGGTGCTCACCTTTTCCCCTAAAATAGAAAATTTTTAAGTTGGTAAAGACCCGTCCCTTGTTTCAGTCAGAATGAGTCCCCGAGACCCCAGGACATTGGCTTCCGCCAACAGTGAACTATGTTGGATCGCATCCCGCGCATATTCTACATTATAGCCTGCAACTGATTCAGCTTCCGCTTCTGGGAGATCAAACGGAGCTCGATTAGTTTCTGCTAGACAAGAAATAAAGAACATAACCAATACAGGGAACAAGGGAATACCGGACCATATCTGCTTTTGCGCCATGACAATCTCACTCGAATTACGGGGACCTACACATAT